>OMNV01011692.1:107796-132420 GCA_900303265.1 Brotula barbata | reverse complement strand
TTCAACTGTATTTAGCGAGGCAACAACTGTTTTCCTTTATTAACTGCACATCTGCATCTGCTGCCTGCTCTTTCTTCCCTCTGCCCCAGCCTGCTGCTCCTCGCACCGCTCTCTGATATTGCTACATTCCTAAAAACCTGTTCAGTGTTATTGTTTACTTTATTTAGCTGCTCGCGTCGTCTGCTGCTCTTCCTTTTCCCTATATTTCACTTTAGGGTCTTCTTCTCCCCACCATCATGAGGCGAGGACTGCAAGCCAAGAACAAAGCTCCTCTTACTGTACACCACAGTACTATGGTACCACAGTACTACGCAGTACTATTCTACCTTCTGCTACTCTGTGTTCTCCACAGCAAACAACGTCAGTTCTGCTATATTCTCGTCATCCGTTGCTTGCTGTATGAATGATTGAAAACAATGGACGCGTGATACCAAATTAGTGAATTTAGATAAATAAGAGAAATAACAATAATATGACGGAGTACGAATATTCAACAAAATTAGAAAAAAAAAAAAGGTGTTTTCATTCTATTACTCGCATTAGACGCAGTTATAATCGGAGACGGGCAAAAAAGACGGAAAAATGTATGAAATTTTGCACATGCAAAATGTACCAAAATAAACACACACGTCGAGATGCATTGTTCGGGAGTGCTGCTCATCCGTGATCCGTTTTATATCGTTTGTAACACGAACCACGATACCACATGTGTATCTGCACATTTGATTCCTAAATCACATCGAATATCGATTTCTGATCTATTGATTCCAATCTCGGTGCAGCCGTCAGGGCCCTCATGGATCCCCTTTCTCTCTCTCTCTCTCTCACTCACACTCTCTCTCTCTCTTTTTCTGTCTGTGGCACACACAGCCCGACTTTCTCATCTCCACACATTGACGCTTTTTTTTTGCGCTCCGCAGCCGGGTTTTTTTTTGCGTGCGTTCCCTGGTGACCGATCGAGGTCATGTAAAGCAGCGGTTTGACGGTGTTGACGGTGAGCGTCGTCGGTGCTCACAGCCCGCAGCGGCACCCAGAAGTGAACAAAGCGACCCGGAAGCGCTGGTTGGGACAGGAGGCAGGCAGAAAGAACATCAACCTTTTATATTCCAGCTGGACTCGCAAGACTAAATCTGCACGCAGGACAGCAGGTATGCGTGCATTTGTCTTTTTGCGCTTCGGCCGCCGTGCATCGCGGATCTCCCGTCAGTCGCGGTCGCATTGTTGCACGAATCCGATCGCTTCCCCACGGTTGGTGGAAAAAAAAAAAAGTTGCAGACTGTGGCGGGAAAGGAGCTAAAAGTGGCTTTGGCTCGAGATGCGGCTGCGTTTTGCGCAGATTCAGGCGTGCGGGTTTGCGTAGATTCGGAGCTTTGCGCGTCAACGCCGCCCGTATGCGCGCAGTTTGGCGTCGTTTCCGAGCTCTTTTCGCAGCAGGCATGCTTGTTGTAGGAAGTGTCAGTTTTTTTACGGGCTGGGGAGGCCGGGCTATTCAAACCTGCATTTCGCCGTAAACAATCATTCATGCCTTTGACATGATAAACACACCTTTGTCTCCCTGTCCCTCTGCCCTGTCTCCGTCCCTCGTCCTCCTCGGCGAGCTGCTTCTAAATTTTGGGCTCTGCAGAATATGGCGTCCCGCCTTATAAAAATAAGGCTGCCATTTTTGTTTCTCTTTTGTCTGGAAATGTTTTAAGCAAACTGTCTGAGAATGTCTGGGACTGGCAGGGGAGGCCGCGCCGACGAATCCTCCCTCCGTCCTCCTCCGAGAGGCTCCGGAGAGGAGCAAATGTCCGCAAAAAGTCACAGATTGCGGCAAAAGTTCGATTTCGTTGGGTTTGTGCGGGGGGAAAGCAGCGTATTGTGGTGATTTTTCGGGAGGAGGAAGAGGAGGGATGGACGGTCGTGCTAAGTGGCTAAAGCTCTGTCAGGCTGATGCTCCCTTTTTTTTCTTTTGGAAATGTGCGATTAAATCGTTTTCAGTTGACATTTACATGTCTGAGCTGCGTTTACGTTCATCAACAATCGCACCCTGTTAAAACATTTTAAAGTGTTCACCTTGACATCCTTATCCAATGTTTACATTTACACGTTCTGCTATGATCATTATCATTCATTTTTTTTCAAAGGTTATATGAACGATTATAACAAGAGGGTGGAAGTGTATTAATAAGTGAAATATAACAGGATGTATTCGGAGGAAATCTGTGAAATAAAAAGAATTAAAAAAAACAACAACAACAACAACAACAAAGGGTACCTGACATGTCTAGAATAAGATTTAAGTGGATGTAAACTCACTATCATGTAACCACCAATGGGTTTATATTCATAAAGTTTACTTTTAAATTCTGGTGAAAGACCAATGTTTTGCAAAGTTGCGTTTTGGGTAAATACGTATAAAATTAAAGGTAACATTGGGGTAAAGACAAATAAATTGGAGAAATGTAAAAAAAAAAAAAACAATTTTTAAATGAAATTCAAAATCAGAATTTCTCTAGAAATCATGAGATTTGACACATTTGACACATTTAATAAGCAATTATTAGTGTGTAATGTGTAATGTCGAATTCATCCCAAGTCCTATAAAAAGCGGTGGTCGGTTTGCGTTAAAGCGTACTCTACCATGGATTTACCTGAGCTTAAAAACATTAAAACTACCATAGCTTAAAGGGAATGGATTTTTTAATTAAGATTTGCTAGAAAATCTGAGACGGTTGAATAACTTTTCTACGCTGTATACACACTTCACAAGGCCCGGTCGAGAATTTCGAAAATCCTCAATTTCTAGTTCATTCACCAGTTTTTGGTTCACTTCAAGTTCAGATGTGTTAAATCCAATATTTTTATATATTATAAATGTTCAATATTAAATCAAACCGTAATTGGGTGATAAAATCCAATAAAAAATGGATTGTATGATTGTATCATCAGCTTCATCTTCAGTCTTCCTCTGGTCATTTGTAGTAGTTACAGAGGTCATTTGAGATCTTTATCCCTCGTGAATCTGCCATGTCTTTAATTTGTAAAGTAAAGATTCTATCACAAATTACCTTCCATATTTTGCCAAACACAGAGGTCATGTGATAATAATAGTCCCATGCGAATTGGTAGCTCAGTGATTTGGGGTGTTTGTTGGTTTTTTTGCAAAGCCTTTTTGTTTTCTGTGCCCGTTTTCTAGCTCTTTCTTGGTCGAGAAATATGGAGGCTGCGGTGGATATTTGGATGGTTTGACAGCATTTCGAGTGCAAATTCAGGAGCCACACGGCATAGAGACCCATTGACAGAAAGAGCAAGTTCAAATCCATCAGAAGAGCAAAATCTGGAAAGATGATGAGATGGACGGAGGATGAGGCGGGGTGTGAAACAAACAGAAAATAATTTGAATGATTAATAATTTTAACAATTATTTTTTGATTGATTGTTTACCAAAGCCTTGACATCATATCCAGGGTGAATGTCAGTAATTTTGAGTAAAGTACAGATTTCAGGTATCCTGTGTGAATGCGCCACAAAAAACACAGACTAGGTAATACTAGTCCTGATGGAATGGGGCTAAAGTCTCTGTTTATTAATTGTATTCCCAGTCTCTCATTGATTTAACTAAAAGATGATCAAATGTATGGTTTCATCATGTAATCTTTCTCAATTTCAGGATGGCAGAACCTCGATTTAACAACCCGTATTTCTGGCCACCGCCTCCCTCCATGCCCGGCCAGGTAAGTGCATTCCTATCATTTACCCTCTGTAAGATTTCATCGTCCACTGCCATTTGTTTCCATGTGTGATTGTCATTTCAGCCATTTACTGCCAGCCCACAACTCAAACGATACTCAGCTTCACCTCATACAGATAATCTGTCAGTAATTCCTTCTTGTCACGCTGGCTGGTCAGTGTCTGGGATGCTTTTTTTGGGTCATGAATGACATTCACACATGGTGGCTGTTTTCTGTTGAGCATGACCCGTTAACCCTTTCAGCTGGATAACCTGGTGCTCATTAACAAGATCAAGGAGCAGCTGATGGCTGAAAAGATCCGACCCCTGCACCTTCCACCCACCTCCACCCCTTCCCAGCAGCCCTTGCTAGTGCCCACGTCGTCACCGGACGGCGGCGCACAGCACGGCATGCCGGTGCCGAAACCCCAGCAGGTGCCAGGTCACCACCCACAGCCGCAGGGATCAGGTCAGCCGGACATTGCGCTCCACGCCCGCCCTGCCTCCAGCTCGGGACCAGGTATCGCCTCACACTTTCTTCATATATCAGGTGACAGTATGCAATTATTAAGAATTAATAAGAGTGAATCAGATTTCCATTTGTCAGACATCAGCTTTTGCAAACAATTTTGATCGCTCAAACTGCAAATAAGGTTTTGATGATAATGGCTTCAGTTAGTCCAGGACATTGAATAAGGCCTTCAATTTTCTGCTGAAAGCGAGCTTGTCTGGCCCGGCCCAACATATGCCATAATATTTTCATTCTGAACCCGGATCAGGTCGGAGGTATTTGTGTTGTATCTGGCCTAATACAGAGCAGAGAGTATTCAGAAAGACGACCAAAAGGTATGGACACGGATCCAGCAGGAGCTTAGTATCACCTGTGAAAACATTGAAATGAGAACTTTGCTACAACGGGAACCATTAATTTTCTGTGACAGAACAACAACAGTTGGCTATCACAAGTGTGAACACAATGTAAATATGATTTGCTCACTCTGCGACAAACGTCGAATGACCGTTGGCTCATAATAATTGTGTTTGATTGGGAGTGACAAAACTACAGCCGCCGCGAACTGTTTTAACAAGTTAAGGCTTTGAGGCAAGACAAAAGTCATTTCTCCATAATGGAGGTGTTTAATTTTCAGTCACTAAACTTCCATCACCTCATGACTTCTCAGACGGAAATATGGACGACAAGTCCTCAGTGAAGGCCAAAGGATTGTGGGAAGACTGGCACATGAGACAGCTCAACGAGCAACCCGGCCGAGTCAACCATCGCTCAGGTAGGACACTGAGGCGGCAGGTGATCAAACTGGGGGTCAAAGGGCCAAAGTTTTCAAGAAGGGCTTGTGAAGTTATTAAATGGTCAAAAGTGACCACAATGTACACCACAATTTTAAAAAAAGTAATTATTAATAATAAGAATACTTTTTGAAAGACAACTGACCTGAGCTCAGTTGTCTCTGCTGATTGGCTGCTGAAAGGGCCTAATACCGTTGGGGTTGTTTTAGTCTTACCTGAACAAAATTCACGAAAGGTCACTATGCTGAAATGGTGCTGATGGCTTTGACAAAGTCCAACCTAAAAGTATTTTAAAGGAATCAAGACCTATACAGTGAAATCCTCTCTGTCACACAACATTAATGTGTAAACTAGTGTGAAATAAATTAAGCCACAGCAATGGTGGCTGCAAGCACTAGTTGCAGCTTTGGCCAGACTGCCATGCAGAGCTTTGTTAAGAAAACTTGGCAATAGTTGTGTGAACGTAGTACTGTAGTACTAAATACTAACGTACTTCTGGTCCTTTGTGTGGCAGGTCTGGCTCCTTCATCCCGACCCGATAGCCACAGCACCTCAGAGGCCCTGACACCCACAACTCCAACCTCCAGCAGTCAGAACCGCCTGGGTGGAGCCCCCTCTGTGAATATCATCTCTGGGCTGGCGAGCGGTCCCGGCATGGATCACATGAAAGCCGGGGGCCTGGCAGGACTCTTGGGACCGCCGCCAAAAGTGCCCCGGGGACGGAAGAAGATCAAAGCTGAAAACCAATCAGGCCCTCTGCTGGTGGTGCCCTACCCCATCCTAGCTGACCAAGGCTGTGTTACGATTGCACCCAAAGAAGGCAAAACCTATAGGTTGGACATTTCACTGGAAAGTCAAATTTGTCGCAAATCAAATGGTTTCTAAAATTAGATTAAGGCAAGAAACAGGCAACGAAGTTATTCCAAGGAGCTGTTCGTGAAACGTCAGGAGTTTGAAGGAGTCACATCTATAGTCCCTCAGGTTCACTTGTTGGTCTTCCCCACCAAACTTGTAGAAAAACTAATCTCTCAAGACAGACTGGTGTAGAAGACTAGAAGGATTCACGCCTGTCATTTTCGTAACTAACTGAGTAATGACAAATCTAGGGTTATTTGACAAAATCCACAATGTGTTGACCAGACACAACATTTTCTCACATCCTGCAAATCAAATTAAATATATCAGTGTCTGATCCACATAAAACAATGTTGAGGGTGCACAGTTGACTGAAAAGTTAAAGTTCTATCATTTTCAACGAGAGACCAAAACAGATCGTTGGCTGTAAGCACAGCAGGTCAGACTAAACTTCAGAAGTTTGAATTTCTCAAACTTTTCTGCTTGCTGCAGCTGCCAAAACAAACTGATGTTCATTTCTTTATTGGACAATAATGGATGCTTCATTGTCATGCTGCACCCGGCTTTGTACAACAGAACCATTCATGATTGTTACAAGGTAAAGAAAAGAAGCAGAAGTTGGAGAGATATGAATGCATGCATC
Organism: Brotula barbata; assembly: GCA_900303265.1. Lineage (NCBI taxonomy): Eukaryota > Metazoa > Chordata > Actinopteri > Ophidiiformes > Ophidiidae > Brotula > Brotula barbata. Next base: position 125,905 of record OMNV01011692.1, on the reverse strand, counting down.
TGTGTGTCATCCCTATAATGCATAAAACTGTGAAAGCCAAAGCTTTCCTGTGTTTACAGAATGTTGTGACATTGAAATTCTCCAGTATTGGAGAGGAAATACTTATCCTGCCAAAATGATTACATACCTTCAAGGGTTATCTGCCATCTACAGCAGTAGCAGCACCACTGAGGTGCGCAGATGCTGCAAAAAGAGAGAAATCCTGTCAGTAAAAAAAATGTTGCAAATGACTAAATTGAACATGAAAATGTGGTAACGGTGCACTTTAAGACTTATGAAAAATCATTTGTATTTTAATAGCCAGAGAGATGGCTTATTCATTTATTCTATATTTTTTAACTTTCGTCGTGTTAACCTTTTGTGTCTGACCTGACTTAGGCCTTCTTGAACAAATTATTTAAGAGAACATCCAGAAACGGACTTGGCTACATGCTATTGTTCATTTTTGCTTTTCCTCTTTTCGTTATCAAGATGCAAAGTGTGCCCGCTCACCTTCCTAACCAAATCAGAGATGCAGATCCACTCCAAATCCCACACAGAGGCAAAGCCCCACAAGTGTCCCCACTGCTCCAAGACGTTTGCCAACGCGTCCTACTTGTCCCAGCACCTGCGTATCCACCTGGGGATTAAACCGTACCACTGCTCCTACTGCGAGAACTCTTTCCGTCAGCTGTCACACCTGCAGCAGCACACCAGGTCGATCCAGCTGTGAAGTACATTTTGACCAGAAAATATGATCTATACGTTTACACAGTATACACATGCAGGGTGTGCCTTTACCTGTTGAATGATGCAACAATGATAAGTCTGCAGTTAAGGTGTGCAATTTGAAAATATTCAGTTCATTGTGCAAAAAAAAAATCACAGATTAGTTGATGACAAAATAATTTTTCTCCCGTATTGGAGCTACCATCCTCAAATCTCGCACACAATCCAGTTCTCAACTGAAGCATTAACAAAATGCGTAGTTAAGCATGTGTTCTTACAGTTTGACGACACTATCACTAATGGCGTGAAGATTGAATGCAGAAAAAACCCGTGTACGTGACTTTGTGCAGGGAATACCAGGATGATAGCTACAGCCTGGGAGAAAAATGACCTGGGATTTGACGCACCTCATCTGTGATTAGTTGCATTCAAAATTGGACACAGTTTGGTATTGCGCACCTTGCAGTTTGTCTCCAGATCATGCAGCCCTGGTTCCTGGTAACTGCATGCATTCTGCTGACATCACTCTGTTCACGTCACCTTGTTTATTCAAGAAATGTGTTCCTATCAGTTTTTCGTTCTATCAAGCAAAAATTCAACTACCTCTTGCACCTTTTGAGAAATGTTTTCAATGTTTGCTGTAAGCATCAATTTGAAAATGTGAAAATTTGCATTCAGATATGTGGACAGAAACACAGCTAAAGCCATGGTCAGTTCAAGTGAAGATATTTTTCTTCACTTCATCAAAAGTTATTAAGAGGCAAAATAACCAAAACGTTTGATCCACTCCTCTTGCCACAGAATCCACACTGGTGATAGGCCTTATAAATGTGCTCATCCCGGATGTGAAAAGGCTTTTACTCAGCTTTCTAACCTCCAGGTCAGTGTGCATTCAAAGACTTTCTGACATTCTGGTTCACAACTGCACAGTAACAAAGTCGGTAAAATTTATGAAAAGTGAGGTAAATCATTGATGCAGCGGATTGCTGTTCCATCATTTGTTTTTCCCTATACAGTCTCACCAGAGGCAGCACAATAAAGACAAGCCGTATAAATGTCCAAACTGCTACCGTGCCTACTCAGACTCAGCATCATTGCAGATCCACTTGTCAGCGCACGCCATCAAAAACGCTAAAGCCTACTGCTGTAGTATGTGTGGCCGGGCATACACCTCAGTGAGTAAACCTGGATCATCTGTGTACTTTGTGTAACTTTTTCCCTGTGTGCCTTAGGACTCTTAGGTCAATCCTCATGCGGATTGTCACCGTAAGATGATATATTCCGTTATTTGTGGCCTGAAAACTAGTCGCATTTCCGGTTTGTAATATGTGATAGTTTCTATCTCCTTTTCAAACATAGAAGAGAGAAACATTTCTAAAAAACCCTAGGATCTTCTTGGAGACCGTTTTGGCAATTTTTAATTTCCTCTAAAAAAGGTCTTTGTTCTAGACATGTTTATCATTTCTCTATGCTCTATATATTTTGGCCATGTTGTTGGTTAGTTCACTACTTAAATTTGGAATATGTGTTGTTGTGTTACAGGAGACCTACCTTATGAAGCACATGTCCAAACACACAGTGGTGGAGCACCTAGTGAGCCACCAGTCACCTCAGAGGACCGAGTCCCCCAGCATCCCCATACGCATCTCCCTCATCTGAACCCCACAGCAGGTGGTTGGAGTCTTGGTATGTAAGTACGTATGTGTGGCTGGAGCATACGGTTCCCGCACCCCCGGCCAACTACATAAGGCTTACATTAGCATATGACAGCTGACATAAGCATTCAGTGCTAGATTCAGTAAACAGACGGAAGCGTCCGTCCGTCTCGGCACAGGCCGTCTGTCCAAATGAGCACAGCGTTATTTTGTGAATGTAACAATACAGCTCGATGTTGTCCAGAGGGTCGAGTGGCTAAGAATGTCTTACGTCAAGCACTTTCGTAAGCGTCATGTAAACCGCCGGATGCATTGGCCATCAGTTAGAAATGTTTTCTTCTTCCTCTTCAGTGAAATGGCTTTCCAAAATGTGCCAGATGATATTTGCCCTCGTACAGAATCAAGAAAGCAGAAAAAAAGTTTGCTGGGTGTATTGCGGAGACATCCAAAGATAATCGTAACGCACTTTTAGGCCTGGTGGTTTTGGCTCAAATTGTTTCAATCTTGTTGGATGGAAAATGCCAAAGGGCATTACTGTGGCAGCTAAGAGTATAGACTGTGTCTAAATGACAGTCTTTTATGTTAAAGGGGACGTATTATGCAAAACTGTTTTTTTCTTTGCCCTCCTGCATGTAAGTTGGTCATTGTTGTCTGTAATGACACAGAGTGTATGACATCATGACACACGCTGGTTTAAGCAAACAGTTGGTTTCTGTCAAACAGTCAGAAACGTCACACCATGCTGTTGTATTTCAAAGCACGCTTGCAAGTCTCTGCCCCGTTTGTATGCAAGGGGCTCCTGTCAGGAAGCACAAAAGTGCTGTTGTAGGCTGCAGAAACCCATACTGATCTACGCTTCTTCTACTGAGCTCATACAAAATACGGGATGCTTTAAGCTCATGACCACGTCCTCAATGACAACGTTCCTCAAAAGTTTTGCAAAACTACATTTGTTTGGACCAACACTGGATTTCCATTGATGTGGCCTTTTCTCACTCTATCTGAATCTACAGATTGGGGATTGGTGAGTTTTGAATTATTCCGCAAATATTGTTAGCCTAAACAGATAAAGAAAGCTGTTGGCGGTTGGCTGAGCAGTTTGTTATCTGTGTGGACCGAATTAAAATGTAGACCTTTACACCCAGTGTAACTGGTTAATTGTAAGTAAAAGTTCAGTTCCGACTGACTATATCGCCATTATAGCTTGTAAATCCTCAACAAGCATAAAGAGTTGCCCCAGCAACTTGAGGAGAGTGTCTGTCCGTTTTTGGAAAGCCCCCTCCCACACAGACAAAAACCAATCAGAGCTGTGGCTCATTTGCTTTCTGTTTGCACACTGACCCGCCCATCCAAACAGCTCGCTGAAAAGAATGAGAGTCGGAGTGAAGGAAAGCAGACTGAAAAGCAGAATTTGTGATGAGGTTTCTGTGAACACACTTCACAAGCTCTATTTACACACAACAAGGAACTTATCCTACGTTGCCAATACTGAGCGTAATATGTCCCCTTTAATTTCTGTGTTTTTTACTCATATTGTTTGTGTTAAGTACACATTTACAGGGTCATCTAAATTTGGAGAAAGGCAATCGGTAGATGACAATGAAACATTTTTTGATTGTAATAATGAATTGAGGAGGTAAAAAGGAGATGAATGTTGTATGTCCAAAATATTTCACTTCATAATTGACATTCATAATGGCACCTTTATGATCATGACATGATCAAAAAACACTGCTACAGATGTCCTCGTGTCCCATTACTAGTGCCATATAAACCTTGTTAAGGTTTCACGAGAAAGAAAATCTCTTAATGTTCGTTATCTTTCTCAACTTTATTCAGTGACGCTCTGAGTATTATATTTCTAAGTATTAGAAGTAAAAGGCAATATGCTGTTGCCAGGGTCGAATACACTCGAATTTCACTCAAGTGATGAATTCAAAAGTTAGCCATTGGACCAAAATGTGAAGCTAGTCTGACCCGGTGAAGGTTTTTTTTTTTTTTATTTGTTTGTTCTTTTTGTTAAATAATGAGCTTTACACATTTGAAATAAAATGCAGTATACTGTGTCATATTCCATAGGCCTATATTATCAGTTCACATGGAGGTGATGCGTCTCCTGTTTTTTTGTCTTTTTTTTCTTTCTTTAAAATAAATATACACAGTATTGTTTGTCGTATTTTTACTGTAATTTTAACCTCTGGTTACTCTGGATGGTACTAATAGCCGTACCCTGTATTCTTCAGGGCACTTCTGAAAAGGTGCTACAGCTAGACGTTGCATTTGAGATGGAACTGAGAATAATGTAAAATACATATACAGTATATAGTATGTTTTCAAAAGAAGAAAAACCTATTACTCAAGCCACTGGCCTGAAAAACAGACACCAACAACAGACCCTGCCTCTTCAACTTACTCGCTCTTTGTGAGATAAAGGGGAAATGTACATGTTGCTGTACTGTAAAACATGTTACTCATTTATAGTACCTGTTTTAAGTTTTCATAAACCGTTCCGCTTGGGTTTTGTAAAAGCTGTTTATGTATGAACTTAACTGTAATTATTTTAGTTCATCTGTATGTTATTAATATTCATGTTTTATATCAGTTATTTACGTATAAGCCTTAACTGTTTTATCATCCCATTTCCATTACTCTGTATTGTGTTCTACAGTATTCAGTCGTGTAAACATTTTTGGTTTTCCTTTCCGCATGGACTACCTGAGCTGTAATCTGTATAACTGTTTAACCCATGTTCTCTATGAAAATATATTGCGTAGATTTATTACACTTTTTCCTGTCTTGCATTGTGGTTTCATACTGTATACAGTTTCTAGACAACTAAATATGCACAGCCAAGACTGAGAAGTAAAACTAAGGATATCAATGTTTAAAAAAAAGGAAAAAAGCTTTGTATCTTTACCTTGTTTAATAAACAGACTGTTATTAATTCCTCATTGCTTGTTTTGTACCAGAAGACTGTACCTTCAGACAGTCTCCTTTTAAAAGAGGAAGAGAGAGAGAGGTGTCAAAAAATTTACTTTTTGATTTGGTGATTTTTATTTATGAAAATAGTTTTGTGTGTAAAAACGTATTTACATGAGTTAATCAAGAGTACAACCACAGTCAAGTTCTTATTCATGTTCAAATTTCAGTTTACATGTCTGTTGCAAGTAGTCCCAAGTTGGAATCCGTTCAGTTTTGGCCCAACAGTGGATTTTCCAGAGAGTTGTACTTTGTTTGTAACATGATGCTCTACATCTACTACTGTACTGGACAGCCAAAGCTCAGCACTCAGACTTAAACACAGCAAGAGAGAAAGGTAGTCTGCACACTCATTTTTTCGCTCTCAAAGAATTTATAATAGTAAATCCTTTTCTATTTGTAGCAACAAAATTATACTATGGTATTTGCCCGATGAAGATCTTGCCGGTTGAATCATTGCTTCATTAAATTTGTTGGGCCAGTGGCACAATGGATGACACATCTGACTATGGATCAGATGAGTCGAGGTTTGGTTCCAGGCAGGGTCTCGTGTGAGACAAATTTTTTATTGGCTGTGCAGTGGCGTGGTGGTTCGCACTGTTGCCTCATAGCAAGAAGGTCGTGTGTTTGAATCCCAGGGTCGACCCCCACACCTCTCTGTGTGGACTATGCATGTTCTCCCCGTGTCGGCTTGAGTTTCCCCACCCACAAAACGTGCGTTAGGCTAATCACTCCTGCCTTTGTCCCTGACCAAGGCAAGGTGAAACATCTGGAGTTGGTCCCCAGGTGCAGTTGTGTGTGAGTCTGCATGTACATGTGTTGGCTGCCCATTGCTCCTCATTGAGGATGGGTGAGAGTGCAGAGAATGAATTTCCCTACGATTCCCTACAATTAAGTACCCTTCTTTCTTTCTTCTTTCTTTTCTCCCTAAACAAATCTTTGAGAGCAAGTAATTCAGGGTGTGGACAAGTTTTCTCTTTTCCTGATTTGTCTTTGTCAACCTAATCCTAACTTGGGTTGGATGAGCATACCTCGTCATGGAGACTTGCAACCCAGGATTTATCAATTTAACAGCTGTTGAGTCGCTTTGGATAAAAGCGTCTGCCAATTAATGACTGTAAAAATTCATAATGTACTGCCCAGTTTAGTAGTTTATACCCGTGTAACCTAATATAGGCACAGAAAACTTCAGTCACGTTATAATATATTGTTTATGTCTAATGAAAGAAATGCTCTGGAAAAACACTGGCAACCAAAAGTTGATAGAATAGAAGCTAACCCAAAAGTGGGGTGGGACTGCTTCTCTCTATAAGCTTTTAGGCAATACTCATGCAGCAGCGAAGACAAAGTCAAAACACTTCATCATTTCAGGCACATTCAATATAAAATTAGGTTAATTCCACAGTGCAAACCTGGATGTTATTAAAAAGAATCTTACTGGTATGCAAACTTCCACATGCATCCGATACCTTATCTAAAACTCATCTCTGGCTGTGGATGATCTTTATGGCAAATATCATAAGTACTGTCTGATCTCCCTTTAGCCTCACTTGAGGAAACAATCTGGGTCGACCAATCTCCAAATCAGGATTGAAAACCCCAGCGCAGATAATAAATCCTCCTGGAACCTCTTCACTTTTGAGTGCGCTCATTACCAAAACTGAATTCTTCATGGCAGGAATAAATGCATTTCCGTTGTATTCCGCTGCTACATTTTACTGTATGTAAACAAAATCACAAGTTAAACATTTCATAAAGTGCTCATTTTCAACTGATGGGTCCCACTTGGTTGTGCCTTTTCTTTTGTTTTTGACATTAGCTTAAGTTCATCACACTACCTAGTAACCAGTAATAAATTTTTAACAGTTATTATCTTGGCCATCAACCAACACAAGGCTTTCAAGCATTTTGATTGCTTTGGTGTACCAATACAAACAGCTGACAACACTGCCAAGTAAAAACACACCTGAATACAAAGGCAATTGTACCGATGTAAATTAGCTCCCATTGCATCTCTAAGTTTGAAGTATAAATTCTGTATGTCTTGGAATACATAACTGATTGAAACTAGTACATGCTTTTAATAAATCTGCACTTTTTACATGTGTCGTTTGAACTTGGAATAAAATGCAGTATTCATGAGCCATGCAATGGAAGCCCCGTTTCCTTATTCCTATGGCTGATAATAGAAGTACAATTTTTTATTTTACCAGTTCTTACCAGTTTTTTTTTTCAAGGGTGGCCTGGTTAAGAGGACAGCATGGCTTGTACTGGAAGCAACTGTGCCAAAGCTTCCCGCCTCTCATACCTTGTCAGTGTTGCTGGGGCACTCCCCTGGGTCTTTGGTGTCTTGAAGGACAACAGGGGACATGAGATTCAGATATCCCAGTTCTGATGGATGGGGTTGGGGAGTGGACACAGAGGTTTGGCTGCCCTCCACCACCACACGCTCGCACACCTTCACACGGCAGATGGCCTCCAGGATGCCCAGTGGATTGCAAGAACCCGATGTCAGACTGGTGACCAATAGACAGGATGAGAAATATCAGAACACACACATACAAGTACTTGTGCAGCAGTCACATAACGTGAGTACTATGACATAAATACCTTAAATAGAAGAAAAACTCCTTAGAGATCAACTAAAACCACAAACAACAGAAATGAACAGATATTGTTTAAACATAACCTTAAGCCTTTTCAACACTCCAAAATGTCCTACCTCAGTGTAGACTTATTCAGTAAGTTTTCACAGAGACTTTCAGAGGGGACCATTTTCTTGGCATTCTGGAAAGCATACAGTTCCATCTTGCATTAACTGATTTGAAAGTTTCCCTCTCATGGGACAATTCACTCAAATCACACTGATTTTCACACGTATCCTGCAGTGTAAATCTTTGGATTTAGTTTAAAATATCTGCCACTGTCTCAATGCAACACAAAGGCAGCTGGGATAGAATCAAACTCATACCACTTAAAGTGAATGGCTAACATTTAAATTTCCAAAAATATCCAGATTTGTGAAGTCTGAATTTGTGTTTTACCTCTATGCTGTAGAAAGACTGGACGTTCCTCAGGGTACGCTCTAAGGAACTAACTTGATTGGAGAGCTTCAGGGTTCGGTCCTGTAGTTGTCCGTTTTCCACTTCTAATACGTTGACCCTGGAACATTAAATGTTCAAATGTTCACAGAGAGCAGCGGGAGCTTTTTAACTGGCTTGTGTATGAAAGAGCAAGAGATCCCAGCTAATCACAACAGCGGTAGTCTTGTATTTGGAGCAACTGCCTAACTGCAGCCCAATTGCCACCTCAAACAAATGTGCACGAATGGTCTGCGGCCCCCTGGTGATGCAAGGAGCTATTACCGAAGGTCCATGACAATGACTTCAATGATGTCATTTTAATGCCAGAGGCAATTTTTAGGTGCATTTTTATTTCTTGTTTGCAAATAACCAAATCTATCTAAATAAAATTTTGCAGCTCCATATCTCTGTGAGAGTGGATTGTCCACACTGGTATACTTGGAGAATAGGTGCAGGCTTAGACAGGAAGCGGAGAATGACATGAGACTGTCCTGCAATACCTATGTTGTACAGTGGAGGCCATTCGCACACCATTACTGCCCATATCCTCTGCCTCACTTATCCTCCGCAACAACTCCCTCTTCTCTTCCAAAAGCTTCTCGTTTTCCTCCATTACTGTATGGATCCACTCCTTCTCCTGGATCAGGAAGGAGTTTAGAGGAAGAACATGATTAAGGAGGAGCGAAACAGCATTTTGATAACAGACCGCTGTTAACAGTACACATGATGACACCTGTCTCTGAAATTACAATGACACAGTGATTGTACAAGTCCAGGTCTCTGACCTTGTGTGAGAGGCTGGAGGCCAGTACCAAGTCATTCTCCAGTCTCTGGATGGTGCGGTCTCTCTGTGCTGTGGCCTTCAGGAAGACCTGTTTGGCCTGATGAAGCTTGGTCTTGTGCTGGCATTGTTTTTCATTATATTTCCTGGTGATAGAAGAGGTGAAATTGCAAAAAAAAATCTTAAAAAGAAAGAATCCACAAAATCGGAAAGCAGCTACAGTGTACCATTAAGAATTTTAATTGTCCAACTTCTTTAAGTATTGCGTTAATCCTGTTTATTTTGGAAAATTGCATTCAGTGTAAATGTAGCTGGGTTTGTGTGTGTGTGCATGCGTGTGTGTCACCTGATGTGTGTGTCCAGTTGGAGGAGAATCTGCTGCAACTCCCCTTGCAGTTTGTCACATTCTTGCTGACTGGCTTCCAGCTCCTCCTGCAGCTTGAGGTTTGATTTCTGGCTGTCCCTCCCCTGAATAGCACAGACAACAAATAGTTAAATCCAAACAAACTTTCATTAGTCAATAACCATTACATAGAACTTCTATATATTATTATACAGCTATAATAATAAAATGTAACTGGTGAAACGGATAAGTTCAACAAAAGAAGATGTACCTCAAATTGAAATGGACAGTATAGTAAAATCAAAGACGTCTAATATGACTGTGTGCACTCTTCCTAACCTCCTCTCTGGCCTTGCTAAGCTCAGCCTCGAGTAATGTCAGACGTGTGTCCAGCTGCTGGGCACGGTGGCTGAACTCAGAGTTTGTCCTGGTCAGGGATGCCTCCTTCAGCCTCAGGGAGCGTACCTGCTGCTGCAGCTCTTCCTCACGCTGCTCCAACAACTTCCTGAGAAAAAAATGTGGGAGGATGGGGAGAACGAGTCAAAATGAGAAAGTGAGGCATGAGATGGTTCCTAAATTTTGATCTGGACTGCACTGTCAAAACACTGAGACTGTTTGTGGTGTGATTGCCATTCATGTGACTGAGTTAAACTGTGTGTTGTCGGCACTGCAGGCTGTTTGACCTGGTGATGTGCTCCTCCTGCTGTTGGGCTCTCAGTGCTGACAAGGCGTCAGACAGGTCCCTGCTGTCTCTCTCCAGGCGGCTGCTCTCCCCAGCTCGAGCCTCCTCAACGCGCAGCTGGTGCTGGACACTCTTCAGCTGCTGCTGCAGTTCCAGTACCTTCAATTGGAACGGTGGCACAGTCAGACAAACGCAGGCGACACCAGCCTGACACCATCGCAACCTCTCCTGAACATCTCACAAACTTTCACAAAAAAAGACAAAAAAGTCTGTATCTGGACAGGGAGGGTCCAGTTGAGGGTGGAGTATCTGTGGGTGCAGGTCTTACTCCAACAAAAGACTATAGCATATGATTTCACAGATTTGTGCTTCAATCTACTATATTTAATGAGAAGGGGCTGCATTGGACAAACCATGTGACAAGGAAATGGAGAACACGCTTTTCTCCACTACTGACCTTCTTGTCAGCAGCAATGAGTCGTGCCCTCTCAGCTTGCAGCTCCTCCTGCAGACTAGAGGTGGTGCTGCGATTTGTGGTGTTGCGAGCTAATTCCAGCTCCAGCTCCCTAATCTTCTGCTGTTTATGTTCACATTCAGCATCCTTATTGCCAACATTCTGCTCTGCCTGGATCAGCTTGGTCTGGACTTGCTTCAGCTCTGCGCAAAGCTGAATGATGTTGATGACAGAGAATGAACACAGAAACAAACAAAATAGTGTAGCAACTATTTGTATCATTACAACTTTACTTGTATTATTTATGCTATAAAATTTAACCTCATGGTTTTTTAAATTTACTAACTTTGAGATTTTCCTGCTCCAGGAGTGTGTTGTGTCTCTTAGTGTCCATGTTCTTCTCTTTTTCATAGCGTAGCTCTCTCTCTGCTGAGGTGAATAGGCTTTGGGCCCGGTGCAGGTCCTGTTTCAGCTGCTTAGCTTCTTCCACCCTCTGGTTTAGTACTGAATCCTGGGACTAAAAAGAGGCATGAGAGCTGAGGTTGTGCATGCTAGACAAGACCTAACAAATACTTTAGATAGGTGGTTGTTAATGAATTTCTAAGCGAAGCCCAGGCTGCCTGATAGAGCCATTATGTGTATATTTGGGCATTAGGATATATAGAAATAATCAGACAGACCTTGATGCGTGCATGTGCTTCATTGACCTGCGCCTGTAGGGCTAGTTGGTGCTGAGAGGCCAGTTGCCGCTCCTCTTCCAGAATCATCTGCAGATGACTTATTTCCATCTTCAGACATGAGAGCTGGGAACAAAATAAAATACATGCCACTTACAAAAGTTAATAGTAAACTAAACACACAATTATACTAACCAGCAAAATTCTGTTGCTATGCTTACATATCTATTACTTAACAGCAGCACCCACCTCAACCTCCATGGCAAGAAGGGCTTCATGCAGATTTTCAGTCCACCAAACTCTACACAAGCACTGATTTCACTGAATTCAGCTTATAGAGTACTTGGCTACACTAAAGCCCTACAGATTCTGGGCCCTTCATGGCGTACGGTTTGAACTTGCTCAAGGGCTCTTAAGCTGGGCATTAGCACCTAAGCCGTAATACTGAACAACAGTTCATCCCGTTGCTCTATTTATTTTGATGATTTTCATCTTACATCATTTCATGTATGTATTTTTTTAATTATTCCATTCATATGTACCTGGTCCAAATCTTCCTCCTTGGTCTTCTCCTCGGAACTGTGACCATGTTCTGAATGAGCCGTAAATTGTCCAGATTTTTGGCTTCTGCTAAGTGCTTCCTGCGTGGACGAGAGGTGCTCGTGCTGGCATTTGAGTTGTTCTTTGAGGTGCTGCACCTCAAGTCCCAACCTCTCTCTTTCCCCATCAACTGCGAGCTTCTCCTGGACAGTGGAGCTCAATTTGGCCTGCAGCTCTGAGTTCTGCTGACGTTGAACAACCATTTCATCCCTGGAAAGTGTGCATGTGCACAAAAAAGTAAGGATCAATATTGACAAAGACAGATGTGTATACATGAATGTAGTATAAACAAAGCAAAGACAATTCTAGATGATAAAAATTTGACACAGCCAATAAACTCTGCACTGTGAAGTCTGGACTGACAACAACCTCAATGTGTCATGTGCTGCCTGGAGGCTAGCGAGTTCAGTCATCAGTCGGTCACTTTGGCCTTGAAGCTGGTCGACCTGCATCCTGTTATCCAACAGGTCCTCCTGGCTCTGGCTGTTGAGCTTGCAGTGTTCCAATTCACTCTGCAGACGACTTTGGGCACGCTCCAACTTTGCCAACTGACAGATGGAGAGATGACAGAAAGAAAGAGAAATTTTGAGTAATTATTGACATTCTCACTTTAATTTTTTATTAATTTAATTGTTTTCCTTTACTTTTAATTAAATCTTTCCTGTACCCTTATGAATACTTATTTTAGACTGTTACTGATAAGAAGCTATAAGGTTAGCGAACCTTTTCCTCCAGTACTGCCTTTTCGCCCTTGACTTGGGTGAGGCTCTTGATGAGTGTTTTCCCTTGTTGGCATTCCGTTTGAAGACTGTTGACCTCCAATCTCAGCTTCTTCAGCTCTCTCTCACCTATCTGCAAAGCCTTCAAGGTATAGATTATGTACACTTAGAGAACATATAGGGAATTGACAACAAGCATCAGTGGCACTCTTTTTTGTTTTCTACTGTATTTGTCAGAGTTATAAAACAGTACAAAACTGTAATTGTGGTTGTGTATATTTGTCTTGCTGCTGTTGTTTTGTTGTTTCAGCAGAGGATCTGCCAAGTATGCAATTTTGTACCTCTTTGTCTTTTTTGAGAGCGGCCTGGGCAGCGCTGAGGTCGACCTCCAACTGTTTCCTCCAGTCCTTCTCCTCAGTCAAACGAGCCTCAAGCAGAGCGATTCTCTCCTGGCTATTGTCTCTTAGATTCTTAATGCGTGGTGATAGAGGAATATACAGTCAGCACAAACTCATATTATCAATTGAATGATATGAAATGTGCAGTTTAACTGCCTTTCATATAACTAAATTGAACCAAATTGCATTTTAAAATTGGTCCAACTTCTGTTCACTCATTCTGATAAAAACAAGTGACAAACATCAGGAGCATACCTGATGCTGTAATGGAGGTTTTACTGAAAAAGATACTTTTCATTTAGTACTCAGTGTTTTTGTTAGGTTGACATAAAAAGGAATCCCAAGCTAACATTTACTTACCAGATGTAAGTAGGACTCGGTCTCTCTGCCCTCTTCTCCATTCTTTAGTGGCTTGTTCTGGCTGCCCTGCTTCTTCAGCTCTGCCTCCAAGCTTTTGATCTGAACGACCAGTACAGATCATTATCGACTTATTTTTGAGGTGACACAGACACAGTAAATCACAGAACGCTTCCTTGTCAAGCACTAGTATCAATGAATGTTGGGAAAGTGGATTTGTTGAATTTCTCAGATCTCTCATATTTGAAAGCATTATGATTTCAATCACACAGATTTTCAAGGATTTGCAAGGACTGCTCATTACCCTCCTGTGTAGTCCCTCAAGTTCTCCCTCATGTCGATGCCTCTGCTCCTTGTTGGCATTTTGGGCATCTCCCAGCAGGGCCTCCAGCTCCTCATTCCTCTCTTCCAGCTCCTCTTGCTCCTTGCGTTGTCTCTGGAGTTGCCGTTGCAGCTCCCTCAACTGAACCAGCTTATCTTCTACTGCTTCGTGACACCTGACACAAAAATTCAGATTACTGCAAAAATGGGTCAGACCATGGATTTAAGATTCAATTTACATCAGCTAGTGAGGAAATATTCATTTACCTTTTATGAATGTGATCTTTTTCTTCATTTGACAGGCCGGACAGATTATTTTGTGGCTCGCTGCCGATGCCCTTTACATTTTTGTCACTCTTTGACTGGACAAACACAAACACAAAACAATTTCAACTGGAATTTTGTATTGTAATAAAGGTCATACATTAATAACTGCAATCAGTTGTATACTAACCAGGAGATATTTCTTCTCAGACTCTAAAGTATGCAGTTTTTCCCTCAGAGCTTTGTTCTCATTGTCTAATTTTTCATTGTGATCTCTGGCTCTTTGTAGTTCCAGCATATCTGAGGAAAGACCGAAAACAGAAATAAGCAGGAGTTTATGCGACGTGTTGAACTGCAGAGTCATAACATTAATTCTGCTCCACACTGGGTTAACAGCTAACTCTAACTGGTGACACAGGTCGCAAGATAAACTCTACAAATGGAGAAGATTTGAACACAGCACACCTGTTTTCTCTGATATTGGACATGGCTAATAAAGTAACCTTTTCGGATGAAACTTCTAATTTTGCACTGTTACCTGTCACTGTTGATCTGAACGAGCACCAGATGTTATTCTACCATGCTTCAAATTTGTAGTTACCTAGCTATGGTACTGGTTCTTGTACTGGTATGCAATGGACTTTTGCACCACTTTAATTTTCTTTGTTTTTTATTTTTACTTTAATTTCTGCATGCGGTTGCTTGATAAAGTTATTGAATAAGGTCAGTAATTCAATCTGTCTCACCACAGTGTTTCAGTTTGTCCACTTCCTTCCTCAGGTTTTCCACTTCTTGTACCGTTCCCTCCAGGTCTGACCCTGAGATTATAAAAACAGTACTGCCTTGAGAACCATAAATCAATTTCAAAACTTTCTTAACCACCTAATTCAAGCACTTTGTTTGTTGGAATATGCTTTGTGGAATGTGCTCCTCTTTTCCAAGAAACAAGGCATCGCACCAAAACGTAAAATACACTCATGATCTTCTCATCGACTCATGAGTGACATGGCAGACTTTGGAACATACCACTAAGTTCAAGATTGATATTTTTGGCAACATCCAGCTCATTGTTAAGCCTGCGGATGTCTTGATGAGCCATCGAGAGCCTCCTAGATGCCTCCTCCAGGTCCCTTTCTAGCCTTTGGCGCTCGCTCCGCTCCCTTGAAATCTCCTCAATGTGAGGCTTGTGGAAAAGAATAAGATATGGTTAGAGTGAGAGGAGCGCAATGAGAGATAAGTTATAGAGTGGAAGTATAAGTGCCCAAACATGGTGTTGAGAAAGACATGCATTGTAAAGATAAGACTCGGTGCTTCAGGCCCTGTGAAGGAGGAGGGAAGGCAGTGAGTTACAATCCTATAACTCGCCTTTAAGACACACCTGTAAATAGAGATGTGCAGGGTAATAAGAATACATGCTATTATCTGCAACATGCTATTACTGTTCCTCCCATCCACCCTTTTAAGCACTATTTATTACTAGGATATTATATTCACAGAGGTTTTGGTAAGACAAGTGATGCGGTCTTCATCATAATGGCCATGCAGACATCAGGACACATCATTAGCGTGGAAAGGAAAAGGAAAAAGAACAGAGCTGCTCTGAAACCAGACAGTGATATCACTGCTTGGATCATTCTCCAACATTCATTGTTAGATAGTATAAATTTCCGCAGTGTGAACCTACAGGGGCACCATTGTGTTTGCTCTGAGCAGACCTGCGTAGTCCAAACAACTTCCTCCATGGACTCTGGGTTGGACACTGCTGAGAGGAAAAACCAGGGTGTGGAGAATCAAAATAGCTACTGGGTAATTATTGATCTTTCCTTCACAAAGAGTGAATTCGACCTGAGAATAACGTTTGTCAGTTAGGGCAAAATGGCCTCACCTTCGTCGTGTTATCTATGGTCTGCATATCTTGCCTTTGCTGCTGTAACTCCTGGCCCATTGTCTGTCGAATATACGCCATATCCTCCTGCCCACGAATCAAAGAGGAATTAAAAATCACTTCATCAGGTTTATATCATCTCTGCCTTTTCACATTTAACACTCCATTGGTGTAGGATGGCCCTTTACCTGGAGGTGGACCTCTCTCAAGTTGCCAGTGAGGTTCTGACTGTCCAACCTTCTCTCAGTTGCCTCCAGTCTTTCAAGCAGTGTGGCCCTCTCCACCAGTAGATAAGCTACCTGCTCACTGGGGCTACTCAGGCCCATCTCTCCTAGATCCTCTTGCACCAACATTTCTGCAAGCTCTTTGCTCTGATTCTCTGCAAGAGCGGAGAGGTTGCCTGTGGTCATTAATTGTGTGATAGGACTGTGAGAATAAGAATCTTTTACTGTAGAATGGGGTCAGGGTATTGTTACTGGTAATGGCATTTGGGCAAAAAAGAAGTCATAATCACTTTATTTTCTGTGGCTTTGCTAAATAGTGTGGATACGGGTGGACTTCAACCTAAAAAAGTAGTACAACACTGAACTGACCTTGCTGCAGTGTGATCTGGTGCAACTCCAGACGCAGCTGTTCATTGTCTCTTTCATACTCTGCAGTCAGACCCTCTCGTTCTTCCAGCAGCCCACGGATATGTTCAACATAGCTCTCAACCTGACAGACAAAGAAAAGCTTGAGATCAGATGCCCTTTTGGAAAATTAGTTTTTTCCCTGAGTGACTCAGAGCTGGAGAAAAACAAATGAAAGAGAACACTATTAACAACTAAACAACTATATAACATTCTTTTACTTTATTTAGTCAGAGTTGAGAGAGCATATTTTTTGTTTTGTTTATTACTTTGAACCTACGGGTTCTTTTTGTTAAATAGTCTTTATAAAATCTACACAAACAAAAACAAATAAATAAAAACAGATGCTTGGACTCTTACAATCTGAGGTTATGGTCTTTTCTTGTAAAAAAATCCTGTGCATATTCCAAATATATCAGGATGAATTCTAGGGAAGTCTTCTCTTCTCCAATTTAAAATAAACAGAAATTTAAAGGCAATATAAAAAGCCACAATTTAAAAAAAAGGTAAGGGTTGCTGCGATAGATTTGAGGATTCTTTTAAAATCATGACTTCTTTTGTAATTGTGAGACTTTCCTATGTCTACTCTAAATTAGAAATGAGTTACTTAAGTGAGATGCCAATTATATGTATTCAAAATCCTTAACTTAAACCTGAACTGATTGTTCTACCCTGTTCTTAATTACCAATTCATTCATTGGTGTTTAAGGGACAGAACACAGTTGAGAAACTCTGATAATCACCAACCTCCCAGTCAGATTAAGAGGGCTGGGACACTGTTGAAACAGTTGGTTGACAAAAGGAAAGTATCTGAATTTTCTCACCTCCTTCATTTCATTGGCTTGCTGTGTTCGTAAGGTCTGCAGCTCCTGTGTGGCGGACTCAAGTTTTGACTGACAGAGTAGCAGCTGTTGCCATAGGTGGCGCTGCCGCTCCTCTGCACTTGCCCCTGGAGGCAGACCATCTTCCCGTAGCCGCAAAGCAATCTGATCCAGCTCTGTCTGCACCTAAGGACCCAGAAGGGGAGCTGAATGCTCATGTGTCCAAAACAACATATTTCTATGTATGGTGTGAACTCTCAGTTTAAGGTGTGGTCTTTAAGTTATTATTCAGGGACATACTGTTCAATAAATGATCAATGATTATTAAGTATCCAAATGTCTGTTGTGACACATGCTTAACACAAACGTTAGCTCTCAAAATCTCCTGCCACCTCACCATTCCGAGACAGTGCAACCTCCCGTCCCATCCTAACTATCCTGGCCCTTTGTGTGTTGTCACACCAGCCCATGACTATGATGTACCACGTCTTGGACTGATCACAGCTCTCTCCTCGCTATTTATACACTCTCACACATACACTCCCACTCACAGTAATTCATTTGACTGCATCTCTGTGGGCCTGAGATTCTCTTGTTAAATCAAGTCTAAGTATTGTATTATGTTGTTATTCCGTATTATCTAATGTCCTCTGTGTAATTTATTCTGCCAGCATACAGCTCCTACTGCACACCTGAAAGTTCTAGGAGAGGGGATCGTTCTTTGAATTGCCCCTCCAAAGCGTCCTACATGTT
>OMNV01011692.1:81175-107776 GCA_900303265.1 Brotula barbata | reverse complement strand
TTCCTGTCTTTCTGGAGAACATTTGTGTTGGTTCAGGAACTGTCTGAAACACTGTATTGTATGTGATATTACGTTATACAAATACACCGCACTTTTGTGAAACATGCACATACATAATAATTGTCACTCCCACATTGACAGACCAAACCTAGATAAATGCCTTGAGCACAGAGGACTGCCTGTCATCATAAAGTTTTGCTTCTCAAGCGTACATACAGTATATTCAATATAATTGCTAACAGGTCAAATGATGATCATTCTGTGACAATTCTGCATGCATTTTTACATGCTGCTTTTGCAAAAAGCAGATTATCTGTTGTCTTACTTACTTACTTTTACCAAACAATGTGCTTAACAAGGCTGCCATTTACAATGTGGGTAAAACTTGTCAACATCATGGTTGCCCGTGGAGCTGCAAAACGATCCTTTGCCTGACACTCAGAAAAGGGACACGACATTAGAAGTGCATGCCAGTGCTGAACACCTGTTGCTTAACTCTATACTGTAATTTGCAGGAGCGGTAACCTGAGAGGACCCCCCCATCTCCCCCATTTAGCAATTAGGCGACACTGTGAGAGGTCACAACATGCTTGGGTATTGTCACCGGCTTGGCATCAGGTCTCTGGTGCCTTTTTGTACTCAAACATCACAACAACCTATCAATTTTGTTGTCATGATGGACCATATAGCAAGAAGGTTAACTCTAGGGACTATTGTAATACTGGATGATGGACGACGAGCCATCATTCAATTGAAATGCAACATCCAGCGCACGAAACTGAACTTCAACAGTTAAAGTGTGCGAATATACAACCAAATTAACTCTGTTAACACTGGTTACAAAAATTGGTAATTAGTTAGTTACACCTTAGAAAGAAAATTGTTAGGAGATATTTAAACGATTTTTGTTCGGTTGAATGAGTCTTTTGACAATAATAACCGATTCATAATTGAGTGGTTGAGTGTAAAAATCACGTAATTTTCAGAGAACGTATGAACACAAAAATCCTAAAATACAATTCAGTAACAGTCATGTCAGTTGTGCCATTTTTAACTAAATTCCCTTTATTCTGGATGTGTTGTGTATCATTTTACAGTTTCCCCCAAAATTCATCCTGATATATTAGGTATCTCTGAGTTTAAAGTAATCAAAATTACCTCTTCTTGATCCATGCTCACACATTAAGAAAGACAAAATTGCATCTGTGAGTGATGAAACTTTTCCTCAACGATGACAGTATCCTGAACAACATGATGGTGTTCTGCAAACAACTTCATTTCCAAAAAAGGAGCTTCAAATGAGTGGACAGTCAAACTCAAGCTCTTCCATTGTTGCTGGAGTCAATCCATAATGCGTTAAGCTCTTCTTGCTTTTGATTCCCCCTGTAAAAGATGACAGCTTTAAACCAATGTTATGCAGTCCAGCTGGAACATGTAACAAAGGAAAGAAAGAAAGACAGACATTCATTGACCTCCATGGGGAAATTATTTCTCTCTATTCAACCCATCCTAACTATGAGGAACAGTGGGCAGCACTCACATGCAAACACAAACACACACGCTAGATTACGATGGTATGGATTACAATGACAAACTCAATTAAATCAGAGACTGTGCAAAACGTCAAGCAGATTAACTATGTTTACTATGTCATCATTTAAAATTCTATGTTTGTTTGGAAGAGCGTGTGTAACATCCATCTAGCGTGTGTTTTCCTGCCCTACATTGGGAGCGACACCGATAATGTTTCTCATGTGATTTCCAGTGTAGACGGTGATGCTTTTGCTCCCAACCACACATAGCCTTTGTCTAATTCTGCGTTCAAAAAATTCTGTTTTGTTTGCTGCTAACCCTTTTCCCCAAAATGTCTGACGAGGAGGAGCGGGCAAAGCTTTTTGGGAGCCACTTACATTCTTTTGACCACGCAAGCTCTGTGGCTAAAAATACGCGACAATCTAACCATAAAACAAGTAATGTCACCGTAATGTTTACCATACAGCAGACAAACACAACATCTAACTGTAACTACTGAGGGAGCAGTTAGACAGTTGACAAAGTTGCTCCTAAAGTTAGTTTACTTCTCCTTCGGCTAGTGCTAGCTCGCTAACCTTAGCTGTAGCTTTCCGCGGTGGCCGCTTGGCAGCAGACGGGGAATGCTGCAGTGATTTTTGGCAGCGGTCACTCACGGAAGAAGAGAATAAGTTACGTGTGAAGACGGAGAACAGTTTTCAGGTTTCAGGAGAAGTTTTACCCACCTTCATAAAGCTAACGGCGAAGATAAAGCCAGGTGCAGCGGACAGCAGGCGTGGCCGTATGAGCTGGCTTCTACGGGCACCTTGGCAACGGACCGTACCATTCTAACGATATGGGGGGGATGGGAAAGAAGTCAAGTTTATTTGTAGCCCAATAGTCTTAGAGGGCATCTACAGGAATACAAAACTCCCAAAAACGTAATATATAAGGGGAAAATGACTACATATTGGGAGAGGAACTTCAAAAAGTGATCTCCTCTCCTTGAGCACGTGTGCAATTTGTACGGAAGATAATTAGGGAAAAATAAAAGAAAAACACATTATATGGGTGAAAAAAGTCAGAAGTCTGACCTGAATTTCAAGTCAGATTTTTCCTCTTGGGAAAGAAACAGAATTCTTTTTTTTTACATCAGGATTCTGACATTTTTTCTCCTCACAACTCTTAATCTTGATTTCATTGACTTTTATTTTTTGAGCGCTCTCCTTTTTCTGTGATGTCTGAGATTTTAGTTGGAATTCTGATTTCTGTTTCTCAGAATTCAGACATTTCAAAGAATGCCCCATTTTTACTGTAACGATTCAGGAAAATAACATAAGTACAACACATGAGACCAGTAAGAATCTCAAGTCCATGCTGGCAGATGCTGGTAAAATGAAGAAGAAGAAGAAGAAGAAGAGGAAGAGGAAGAGGAAGAAGAAGAAGAAGAAGAAGAAGAAGAAGAAGAAGGAGAAGAAGAAAAGACCCAAAATAAATACAACAAAACATCTGAAGGATTAATCTGAACAGCATAAATCCTGATCCAGAATATTGAAGAATAATGGAGTCAGTGAAAGAAACTCTATATGTCAAGATTGATAAAACCCATACAACTCAATATAATATATGCCAATACACACATATATACTTCTGAAATCAGAGGCACCCACATCTGAAAACACATACATGCTATTTTCATTGAACAACGAGGTTATTTTAAAGGGTTAATTAAGGCCAATAAAACTTTACCCAACTGAACCACCAGAGGGCGATGAGATCTCGGATCGTGGATGTGGAAATTTAGACAATTCAGTATCTACGTCGGAATTTTGCAGATTTACCATTTAAATCACAGTATATCTTTGTATATTTGCCTTTAAAATCAATGCACTGCTAAAGGGTTACTACCTTAAATGCCGAGGTAAGTGTGATTTAAATCCTGATGAAACGGCCAATATTTCCAAAGATAACAAATATATTAAAATGAATGCTGGGAACATCTGTGTAAAATGATACAAAACACATCTAGAATAAGGAGGAATGTAAACAAGCAAAAGGGCCCATCATATTTCTCCTACAATCTTAAATATACCTGAACTGCTAACTGAAAGTTGTACTCAATTATTAATAAGGGCCTTTTTTCACAAGTTATTTTTTATCAATGTTTTTTATAATCTAAATTAAAAAACATAACCTAAAACATAATATATATATATATATATATATACACACATATATTAAAAGTCAATAGGTTGTTTGGGTGGTACCTCCAGTGACTGAAACACGTCTTTGTGGTGTCCACCCCAGATGTTTTCTGTGTGACTAATGTACTCTGAATACTCATGATCTGCTGCAGCAGAAATGGGTTACGTGTGTATTTGCATGCTATCTTTCCCTATCTGTACAATCTTGAAGGGTAACATGAATGAGCCCAGAGTAGCATAATCCTCATTATATGTGCCGAGAAGCCATCCAAATGTGTTGTTTACAGTCAAGGTCTTTTCACGTACTTCCACTGACCATGGGTGGGTCTCACTTGAGTCTTTTCTTGGATGGTGAAGTTGTACTCTGGGATTACGAGACAGAGCAAAAGGGAGCTCTGTTCTGCAAAGAGGAAATGGGCGTTGCTTCTGGAAATGTTGGATGGAGTGGCTAACAAAATATGGGGGTGTGGTGAGGGTGGAAAGGAGCGGGACCACCAAGAGGGGCAGTGTGCTAAAGAGTGGCGGTGAGAGCAGTTGACACAGCTGCTGAGGTCTGATTCAGAGGAATTTGGAATAAACAGGGTAAGTACCTTTACTTTCTTAGACTTTTTAGGGATATCCCTAAATTAGAACACCAGAAGACACCATTGTGGTGATTCAGGATTGTGCAGTGTCCTTCATATGAGGTTTTAAAGTCATAGGTCTTGACATGTCAAAAATGACAAAGTCACCTAAAGAATGCTTTTTGATTACCAGAAACAGTGCACCTTACTAAGACACAAGTGAATTACAAAACCTTGACCATGTGTAAGTGAGGGAGCAGTGTGTGTTTTACCAGATTAAAGATGTTGCATCAATTCTGGGACCTCTTTCATTTCATCATGACCTTCAATTAATTGCTTAGTATGATGGATGTAATTTGGTGTAATGACATAATTACAGTAATCAGGACCCCACCACCCACCCAGTTAGTGCTGGACCTCTCCTACCGGTAAACATTGACACAGACAATTTAATTCTGATCTTTTATTTGGCTCTATTTGTATACTATCTTATGATAAGATACTCACTACATTGCCACAATTATACTATTATCTAGTACAATTTACTATACTATCCTATGCTATGATATTCACCATAGGTATGTACATTATATTAAACCATTATTTATTATACTAAGACACTCACTGAAATACACTAAACGCACTACACTTACATACTACCACACAAACAATTTAATCCTGATCCTCTTATTTAACTGTACTTTTTCATGCCTCATGTACACTTACTATAACGTCTTCACTGTTTGCCTCCGCTACCACGACTGTGTACAGTTCTACAGTTTTGTAAAATGACAGGGTTTTCTTAAGGCTTAAGTTTCCTCTGAGCGTACGGAAACTGCAGCTTTAATGAAAACCAAATGCAAGTTAGATGCTCTGGGGCAATAAAAAACAGCCATTGAGAAGCAAGGAGAGGTTATTTGGGTAAATATTTTGGCTGCATTTAGATTTCGCTGGCCTCGCCCAGGTTTTTTGATGTGTGGCATCTCACAGGCCAGTTAAAGGGAAGTTTTAGGGAGAAGTCATTGCACCCTGTTTTGAAGCATGAGCTTACATAACAGAGTATACTTTGTTCGCCTTGTCAGATTTTCCATTTTATGATTCACAACAGGAAGGTTGCCCAACACTGAATTTCAGTGTGTAACCGAGAAATAAGTTAAATTGGTCACACACAGTTTCTCTTCTGTAGCCTAATATGTTTTTTGTTTTGACAGGATCATAAAAATGGCTTACTTGCTAATGTTTGTGACCCTGCTGCATCTCATCACACTGGCAATGCTGTTCATTGCAACCATGGAAAAGGTATTAAGTCATTTATAGGTCATGAGTAAATATGTCCATTCACTTTCACCGTGTTCCATAAGTTCCATAAGTGCAACTCATCCAACCGCATCTTTAAATCTTGTCTCTTTTAAGTCCTGGTGGGTGTGGGATGGGCTGGAGAACTCAGACCTGTGGTACAACTGCAGGTTCGACAACTTCACAGGAACTTGGTTGTGTGCATCCTCCAGAGAAACTGGTACAGAATTATTTTACACCAAAGGCCAAAATATGAGACCCATGACACTGATTTCTGATTATTTCATATTTCCCCTTCAGAGTGGCTTTCAGCGGTGCAGGTCCTGATGGTCCTCTCAGTGGTCTTCTCCTCCATCTCCTTCCTGGTCTTCTTGGGTCAGCTGTTTACGATGTCAAAGGGTGGACTATTCTACTTCACTGGGCTGTGTCAAGTCTTTGCAGGTAACAGCTAAGTGAAATAATGAACCATCAACCTCTCAATGAATGAATTCTGAATTCTAATGTAAAGCCGCATTTTCCAAGGATACCAAATTTATCAGGATGCATCCTGGGGAAATCTGCACAAAAAATACCATGAAGAAGAGTTACTGTGATAGATCTTAGATTCAAATCACACAACTTCTCAAAAAATTGTGGTACTTTGATGCTTCAATTATTAACGGGTCTTCAATATGAACTGGTCCATTATATTTAACCAAAATCCTTTAAAAAATATGATGTTATATGGTGGATTTACCATCGAATTACCTCAAAAGAAACAAATGCTTAATTGTATTTTATTTATTCAATAATTCTAGGTTTGACAGCATTTTCAGCAGCTCTCATCTACACATTGCACCACAAGGAAATCCTGCAAGAGTCCAAACAACTGACTTCAGGACACTTTGGTTACTGCTTCATCCTGGCCTGGGTTTGTGTCCCCCTGTTGCTGTGTAGTGGCATCCTGTACATCCACCTGCGCAAGAAAGAATGACCAGAAAAAGGAAAAAAGCATTAAAAACACGACTCAAAAACTATGCTTCACCCATTTCATGATCAGATATGAGCTAGTTTTGGTATTTCTGTATTTAAAGAGTCATCTGAGTTAAGACAAATGCTTATATAACTTTTGCTCAGGCTTTGGTGGAGGTGAATATGATTTTTATAGACCCTCCTTTTATTTTATAGACATTGTTACTTCAACCTCAATTCAGTATTTAATCAGTCTATATTTACTAGGCGTTTTTGTCCACTGATGTCATGTGTTCACAAAAGAAGCCAAAGGCCAAAGCACAGATTTAAAATTTACTTGTTGGTGCTGTAGACCTATATAACCTTATGTGAAGTGCAACTGATTATACGTTGAGCAAACTGGAGCTATATTTTTGTACATAATGCTTATGTGGAGCATCTCTGTCATAGCTACTCAAGATTTTGTTAATAAAGACCACAAGAAAAACAACAAAAAAACTGAATTTGGTACACAGATGTATTTATTACCTGATCTAATACAACACAAAACAGTATTATACTTTGTTATACTAAGATATCCAGTTAGTCATACCACACTACAATAATATAGAAACATGTAATGAACATATTGTGCCCATATGAACTCACAATATCATGAGGCCAGGTTAATAATTGCATAGTATATGTGGCACCATATAGGCAGACAGACAGACAGATAGGCAGAATAGTTTGCAATTTCACATTAAAATTTTGTAGAATAAAGAGAATCTTAAGGGTTCATACCTTAGAGGTGTCTTTTCAAATCAGCAAATTCGTGGTTCTGTGGTAAGTACAGAGGTTATCACATTAATATGACAATAACAAACAAGTGGAAATGTGCATTTTAGGAATGGGTTACAAAGCAGAGGGTTACTATGATGGAATTCATTCTCAATTATTCATTGTATGCCCACTAAATGTACACAAAATTATTTCGACAACCCTTAACAGTTTGCCATCTACTCTAATCAATTTAGCAGAGATTAAGAGGTCAAGCTACAAAGGACAAAGATATAATGGGAAAAACATCCATATTGTCTACAAAGAATGGGGGCGCAAAGAAAAAATAATATTTACCATGCTGTCAGTGACTTCTCAGTGTTTGGTACTTAAATAAAGTTTTCAACTAAAAGCCTATAGCCCCTGACCCCATGTCAGAGTCTGCACAGCCTCTGCTGCAAAGCAATGTTCCACAGTGCTCCATCAATCTGAGTTAGCTGCTGTTTTAACCATTGCTCAATGGCTGTTTTCTTTTTCCTTCTGTTTATCCTAGCCATTTCCAGTTCCCGAGCAATTCTAATCTCTAACGTTTCGCGTTTCTTCCTCAGTATCTCCTCTGTCACTCTGAGTTTTTGAATCTCCTCTTGCGGGCCCGGTGGTCCCATTCCTCTTTTTTTCTCCTTCTGCTGGGGGATCACAACTTGTCCAAAGTTCTTAAAATCTTTTAAGTTTCTTCTGGCTTGCAGTAAGATAAAAATACACCACTAAACTGGTTTGCTAACCGGCAATAATATTTGTATGATATAAAGGATGCCTTCTTTCTTTTGATACACCAAGATCTGTGAAAAAGGAGAGGTAGCACATGCGTCATAGCTCAATATGATGTCACTTTTGACAACAGGATCACTACGTCCTTCGCTTGTCACGTGGTATTTGCCAGAGCATCCGCGGTCCGCCCTCTCGATGACGTCAAGTGACTACTATAAGTTGAAAATAACGAGTTCTTGTGTTGCCATAGCGACAGTAAACCAAGTGGGCAGAGATTTCCTGGTAACTTTCCTGGAATATGTCGAATTTTCATCCATTCGGGAGAAAAGGAGTTAGTGAAAGTTTCCCCTCTGCTTCCGTTTCGAGGGTAACATCCAAAATAGTCCCCCTCGCCTTACCTAAGGGAACGACCAAGCTGTGTGAACTTTGTGATAACCGAGCACACCTACAATGCACCAAATGCCGGGTCACTTTTTACTGGTAAGTTTGATGTGTTGAACACGCATCACTTTTTTAAACCTGCTGTGGATATATGCGACCCATGTAAGAGAGATTGAGAGAAAAAGTGGTAATATTTCGACAATATTAGCCTAATTTTACGAATACGTAGTAGTAATTGGGTGGGCGGGAAAAACGAAATTTTACGAGACTAAAGTCGCGCAATTAGTGAAAGTGAATCCGCAGCGCCCACATTAGTTAATTTAAGTTCTTTTAGATGACGTCTAGTCTTGTAGATTGCTGTCAGACCGCCATGTAATTTTGCAGTGCGCCCATATGTCATATATGACGGTAAAGGCGTTTGATTTGGATATACAAGTTGATACAAGTTGATAAAAAGCTGATACTCGAAGCTTCTCTTTAACCTGGGACCCTGCGACCTCATACGAGGACATGACCTTTTCCTCACTCTGCGCCTTTTACTTCATTCTGCTTAGCTTTGACCCGTGGGCCTCACATGTGGACAATTCTTGCACCCACCCTGTGGTATCACAATCATAACGCACTGATTAGTTTGAAGGCAAGATGGCGATAATTGTAAAAATGTCTGAGGGCTTGCAAAAAGTTTGACACCCCATAAAATAGACACAGTATAATATGTAATTTATATTTAGTTACTGTTCTAGCTTGATATGCAAATTCAACACCTTAGCAACAGAAATGAACCAACATCAAGTTAAATACAAAGTGCTCATCCAAGGACGTCAGGATGATTTTATGATGACTTTTACTGTTTCTTTTACAACCCACTATGGGTTGTTAGAAAAAGTGGCAGAAATGAAGGAAATGTGTTACTATTTTTGGTGAAATGTAGTTCACATATGATTTTCATTGCTTTGCACTTTTCAATTCTTTCCACTGAAATAAACTGTTTCAACACAAGAAACTTACTGATAACTGGACCCTTTGTCCCCATATGAGGACCTAATGTTTTCTAAAAGCAGTTTATGTGCAAAGACAATGGTCAGGTTTTATGCTTAGTAGGTATCGCTAATCCCACATTGCAAGGAAATACATAAAATGCACACAAAATAAATGTCCAGGTCTCAGGAGGTAAAAAAAACTCCGTTGTAACATATGCATTTATATTTAGGAATCATCAAAATGATCCAACCTATTTGAAGTTTTAGTTTTTTCAAAGCCTCTCAATGGCAATTCGAGACGTCATCAGTTTGAACGCTAGGTGGCAGGGTTTGCTGTGTTATTACTCAGAACAAACCACGTCAGCATGAAAGAGGCGAGGAACAGCTGGAAATGAAATTCCCACAAATGATATTTTAGAACATGAGACTGCCACGGAGTGACTGCCGGCATCTGTTCCACAACATTCACATACACACACACACACATCCACAAGAACATTTCTTATTTAGTCTAATATCATCCGTATGTCAAAGACAGAGGAATGTTATTGTAATTGTTGGTCACTGAGAGTAATACTGTGATAGAATTCTCATTCTCCACACGGGGGTAGGAGAGCCGTGAACGCACCATGTGGGGACACCCTTTCCTGTTGGGATTTAAAGGGATGAGCCACTCAAAAGCAGCTGCTATAATGAAGCCTACAGACACTTTTATCAGCTCTAGACTTGTTGCCTCTTGCAAAAAAGCACAGCGGTTAATACCATAAACATTTGACACAGCAATTTGGACAATGGTACGGTAGAAAACCCTTAATCAGTGCTAAATGGACTTTATATACATTTCATGACTCCTTTCCCTTGAGAGGCCCATTAATAATTGAGTAGAACATATAAAGGGCTTTAAAAATGAAAATTTCTAGATAAGTTTTGACAGAGAAAAGCTAAAATCCAAGATTACTTTTTTTAAACATTTTTATTTTCTCTTAAATTTCTGTTTATTCTAGATGTATTCGGTATGATTAAATACAGATAACCCCAGAATGCATCCAGATATATCTGGTATCTTTGGAAACTCGTGGCAGGATGTATCCTGGACTACTCTGTTTAAGCAGTTAAATTGCTCCAGTATGATAATTCACTTCTCAGGCCACACATTTATGACATATACCATGATTAAACTGAAAATGCCAAACCCTACCATGGTACACTCCCTGTAATTAATTATACACTGAATCAGTGGAAGAAGATGTGAATTCCTGCTGTACAGTGAGGAAGAAAACATCTGCATGCATCTGTCTTATTCAATTTGTAGACCTGTCGTTGAGCCAGAAAGTGCAGTTAACACACTGATGTGAAAATGGAGGGGGACTGCCAGAAAGAGAAAGAGAAAGAGGGGGAGGGAGAGAGATAGCAGTGCATATATTTGCTAGTGTTGGTCTCTGTCAGCTCATCTTCTTATTTGTATGTAATGGGTCAGTTTGGCTTTAAATAGGATTGTTAATCTTTCATGGGCTGAACTGGTCACAGCAGTCCTTATGAGTCATAATACATTAAAGAGCTGTTGATAGAATAGTATGCAGTCTCATGTTTATAGTCACTGCCTGTTGTTAGGCTGAGTAATTGGGATTCAGCAGGAAAGGAAAGGAAAAAAACAATGGGCCTGTGTCCTTAGAAGACCCCTGGACTGATGTGTGTATGTAATCCAAGCAGCCACGTGTCCCGTTGGGGCTACTGTTAATGTGACGCAGCCAGTCCTCCTCCTGCTTCCTCTGTCCCGAGTCCAGAAACCAAAACAAACTCACATGCTCCACAGAAAGAGACGCCAGGAAACCGAAGCCAGTTTCCACAGCAGTGTGTCGAGGAAGACATTCAGAGACAGAGAGCCAGATGAGCAAAATTACAGACCTGTTGAATAAAGGCATACAATTTAAAATGCCCTCTGTGCACTCAGATGCAGTTTAATGTGAAAGAAGCTCCACTTTAACTCCTGTAACACTGGTAAATGGTAATCAAGTGAACTTAAGGTAAGCAGTTCAGGGTTATTTAAAGAAACTTTTATAAATTAATGAGCACTTTTACATCAGTAATCCATTCATACCACATAAAGGAGGCATACAAAAATAATGATAAATAATGATTTTTAAAATCCATCCATCCAAGTATCCCTTACTTTTCAAGCTATTTCATTTTAAAAATGATCTTTATTCTGTATTTTATATCCTGATTTGTGTAATTCTCATACCCATTTCAGAATTTTTTTTTGTCTTTTCAGTGGAGCAGATCACAAGCAGGCTGACTGGGTCGGGATCCATGAGAGGATCTGTCAGCTGCTCATCTTCATCCGTAGCCCGGCACCGTTTTATTTCAGACAGGTTGAACGGAACCTGTACCGCAAACAAATGCAGCAGAGGCAGGTAAGGATGCACAGTACGTGATATGTGATGTGTTTGGACACACCTGTTTGAGTTTAATTCGCACCACGGTCCAGAAAAATGGGAAATGGATATGATAATGTGTCTCAATATTGATAAATACAGTCCACTTTAATCCCTCAAACATTGCTAAATGAGTGGTTGTTGTGTACATTTAAAGGGAAATGGTTGAGGGTCTTTTCTCATCAATTGACATCAGTCATAAGTCATATAACATCCACCATAGTAATCCTCATTAAGATTCTCTTGATTCCGGATGTGTTGGGTATCATTGTGTAGAGATTTCCACAGAATACATCCTGATATATTTGATATTATTAGAAGCTTTTGGCTTTTCAGTAGGATTATAAGTGGTTTCCTCAGAGTCTAAAAGGTTAAAATTCATATTGGATCAGTGCTACATTTGCAATCCGGATGCCGGCAAATTTCCTCAAGTCATACAGTTATAATGCATTTTACTGGAATAAGACTCAAGTAAATTATTATTCTGTCCATGTTATCCATGTTGTTGTGTCCTCGTTGTTTCTTTCATTGGAGTATGCATCTATTCATTTTATTGGCGAAAATGTTGTGGAGCACATTGAGAAAATGCAGCGGTTGAGTGACTGCTGGGCTGATGTTATTGCAGAGCAGGAAGAAAAAGGGGGAGGAGATTTCATTCCAGCATACAAACTTCCCAGTCTAATGTCTACCTCTCATAAGTTAATTTTAGAATGTGATTTGTGTCTTTGTTTACTAAGTGCAGTTCGACTCGTTTATTTGTAGCACAATCTCACATCCAACATCTCAAAGGGCTCTACACGCCCACACAAACAAACAGCTTCTGATCCAGATCAAAACTCTGTTGGAAGACGAGGAAAAACTCCACAAAAACGCTTAACATGTTGCGAATTAAATTCAGAGAGACTCACCGCAAAGAATAAATTACATGGAAGAGATGTAACACCTCAGGAAAATAACAAATACAGTGCTTGAGGATCTCAGGTCAACAGAGATGCAGTGAAAATGTAACAGAGAGAGGGAGAGTTTTTGATCCCTACTCTGCTCATGTTCAATTTCTGATAATTCAGCACAGGTTGAAGCTATTCAGATGTGAACCTATGTTCTTGTTCTCTCACCAGTTAGAGCTGTTAGAGATTTCCCAAACGGTGGCTCAGAGCAAGCTTGCTGAGGGGGAGCACGAGGAGGCCCTTCCTGCCGCCCAGTTCTGTCTGCGCTGTGCCATCAACATCTACGGGTCCACTGCCATCCAGCTGGTCCCTGCCTACCTGCTGCTGGCGGAGGCCAACATGGGTGGGGAGCAAGGACAGCATTGCACATTCAACCGCTCTAGCCGTGCTCTTTCAGATGTTGAATTTATGGTTTGATTTCCAGGTTTGGGTGATGTCTCCAGGGCACAGGAAATTCTGTGCCAAGCAGAGTTAACGGTTTTGAAAAGTCCACAATGTGGAGGAGCAATCCACCAGCAGCTGCACAGGAACATGGGCCGCCTCCACACAATAACCGGCAACTTGGACGAAGCTCTGCTTCACTTTGCAAATGATGTGTGTGTCACCCTTAGTAATATCTTAAACTTAAACTCTGATAAACTAATGGAGCCATCTTCATAAACATTGGAGTCAGATTTTAAATTCTGGTGAAAAGCCCCAACTTTCCAAAGATGCCAAATAGTGTAGACAAAGATGCACTCTGGGGAAATCTGTACAAAGTGATACTTAATCCAAAATAAACACTATGTTCATGGAAATTTTCTACAGCGGATTTTATCAGTATTTTCACACCTTTTCTGTGTGAGATACGATGTGTAAATCCCATTAAATGTATCCTAAATTCTTTTTATCGACACTGAGCTGTCTGACTTAAAGTAGATTCACTTACCAACTCCCCAGTGTTCAGTGGGTTAAATGCATCAGAGATGACTTCAGCCGTATTCCAATGACTCACGACTTTAACTACACTGACTTCATTTCTGCCATGGATTTTGTTCACCAAAAGGAGATTGGAGGATTTTGCCTTATAAATCATCTCCTCTTCTCTCGGTATATGTACTCATTAATTATATATTTTGCTCTTCTGTGTTTTTTTTTCAATTCCAATTACCGACATGGATTTTATTTTCTAAGTATTCTTCAAATACTCGCTTCAAATTGCCTTGTTTTGATCAACTTGCCTCATCTAATGTGCACCACACCCAAAAAGGCAAATTAAACAAAACGTCGTCTTTTTGGGTGATGCAGCCGACTGTCTCAGAGTGCCTTCATCAGTCTCTTATCGTTCTAAATTGTAATTAGTCCTGTATCCTGTAAAAATCTTGAACAATGCCCTTCCAGCCTCTGACTGTTTATTTCCAACCTCTAAGAACACCTTACCTCACATTTCCAAAATCCCTTTCTTAGTCTTATTCAGTTTAAGTCAAAGGGCTTTTTAAAGTATTTTGGATCAATTTAATTGGCCTTAACACATCAGTAACCCAAACTAATACCCATAATAATAATAATAATAATAATGATAATTGACCAACTAGGAAAGTCATTGAAAATCTAATTTAAAATAAGGAAAAGCTCTGCAAAAACAACCCCATTCCAGTAGCCCCAAGTTTTTTACACTGTGGCATTTTTGATGTCCTTTAAAATTCTCTTTATTTTTTGTCCCAGAATGCATCCTGATGTATCTGGTAACTTTGGTCTTATTAATAGATGGACTCCTTGAAGCTTACCTTAGATTTTAAGAGGCTCTCACGTCTTCTGTGGTTTTTTACTACATGCAGCTTGTAATAAAACTTTTGATGACTGGTAATCTTCCCTTTTGCTTGCAGATTTACTATTCCAGCGAGGAGTACGGCGTGGAGAGCAAAATCACCTACACGGGCTACTTTCTTATGGCCAATGTGTTTGCCCAACAGGGGAAGGTGGTTGTAGCTCATTCTTTATACACTGAGGTAAAAGCTTTATGCAGCTTTGGTGATGCTGTTAATGTGTGGGTGTGTGTATGAATTGAGTTGATTCATTTTGGTCTTCACTTTATAGCTGGCACGTTTTTGGCACTCCTACCTGACGAAACGCTTCAGCTCTCGCACTGAACGTGCTCCAGATGCCACCCCGTCATTGGAACCGTCCATTGGTGCGTCCTCTCACATCAAACGCTTTTTGAATTCCCCACATTTGAATATGAGGAATATTCTTGTCTCTTGTGTTTTACAAAATTGTGTGCATTTAACATCAGTTACTCATAACAGCTCATATGAAAATTTATCAATAAATCAAGACAGTGGGTCAAAATGACGGTTTAAATGTAACACAACTGTTGAACTCATGTTGGCTCTAAAGTCTACCTATAGAAATAATGGCGAGAATAAGGTATGGATGTAACAATGGGTCCATATTTTTAAAGTTTGATTTAATATTCGAGTGACAAGTTCAACATTTTCGTGGAGAGAGTGTAGTTTAAGCTGCAGAGAGGTCTCTCTCTCATTTAAACCCTATAAGTGTGTGGTTTAAAGCTCTAAAGTAGAGAGAGAAAAGTTAGCTCTGGGTTCTCTGGGTGCTCTGGGTTCTCTGGGTGCCCTCTATGCTCTGGATGCTCTGGGTGTCCTGACTGCTGTAGATGCTCTAAATGCTCTGGGTGCTCTGGGTCCACACAGGTGTGCTGGCTGATTCCTTCACTAATTGATTGGTGATCAGTGTGTGGACCTCTGACACACAGCTTTAAAAAGTAAGGGCTACTGTAATGGAATTGATCGTTTCTTTAAATCTCCAGAAATAACATTTAATGATTTTTAATGCTTTTTCTGTGTGGTATACCCATAATGCATTCAGAACCAGAACCAGAACCAGTGTTTCAGACATGAGATGACACTTTGTAAATAAATGAACGCAATTTGGTACACAGGCACCTTTACCCTTCTCAGTGTAGACACAATTGATGACATCACGAGGTCATTATTTGGTCCTCCCACTGAACAGCACAGAAGTGTCACTCAGAATAAGGTCATCAGTGCTAAATTTATCTGAGCCGTATGATCCTAAAGCTAACTCACAGATTTACGCCCCCCACCCCTGACCGCTGCTGACACATCTATGGCGGCGCAGCATCCGCACTGATACCCTCATTTACGGCTGCTGCCCTACATTCTGTGTGATCCTAAGCCTGTTAGCCGCTGCACCATTTCCTGGGCTTTACTGGGGGAGGGGCAGCGGGCGTGGATGACGCTTCCACCAACGACATCACAAAAACCCACATAAATTAAGTGATACCAGTTTTTCAAACTGCAAGTGTCGAATATATCCATTTTCATTTCATGTCCATCCTTCAGACAAATCCCAGAGAACAGAGCTGGACCACATCCTACGGACAATGCTGGATTTTGAGGAGAATTACTCCAAGCAAGAGTTGAGTCAGATCACACTGCTGGTTCACTGCCTGGCCATGGTCTGGTTCCTGGGAGGAGAATCCCTAAAGGTGAGCCACTTGACGACGCGACACTACCTGGTGATTACACCGTCAGTCTGACACAGTGACACCATTCCCCATTTGCTCTGTGTGCATGTCCATTGGAGTGACAGATAGGATTAGCTCTAATTGGTAAAGCCGTGAAGATGAGCTGGGATTTAATGGGCGCAGTTGTGACTTGTGGCTTGGTTTTTAGTCACTGTGTGAAAATATTGCTCCCTTAATAGAGTCAGTGTGTGTGTGTGTGTGTGTGTGTGTGTGTGTGTGTGTACAATGCTGTAACCAGATCTGGGATGAACGAGCAAATCTCCACAGAGCTGTGGTAAATGAAAGGATGAGTGGTATTGCTGGATGGGAATGGATCTGTATCCCCAATGCAGAGGCCAACTTCATTATAAGGCATTTGCCTGGCGCCCTCAGCAAAGACGGCTCCCAATAGCTACAAATCTACATTTATGCTTCAAAGTATTGAACATAAAATTATCCTTTTATTTTGAATTGTGCCTTTTATCTTTCCAAAATCTTTCCAGGAGAAGGAAAGAATTTTGGACTGTCCAAAGAGCGCTGATCTGAGTTATCCCAGCTGATTGAAATGTAAAACACCAGAAAACATTAAGATTCAGATTGTTGTCTACCTTTAAACCCGGCGTTGTAATATTGAAGCTGTAGGGACCGTTTTGTTCAAATCTACAACACAGATTTTACCAACCATATCTTCAGTCAGAAAAAGGACCCTTTACCAGAGTTTACACAGGGCCCCAAGGTCACCAAGTCTACCCCCTGCCCTGATTGTGTAAGACGCGCTGTATCAGACAGGTGATTGCCACAGGCTTAAATCCTTGTGTAGGTCTTCAAGTTCAGAAGGTCTCAGGCCTTATTGTTTAAATAGCCTGGCTGTACAAATGCACTAATTGATGTAAGTCAGTAATGTAGTTGGCTCAAGCACAACACACCGCAAGACTCAGACTTGACTGTTTTATGGTCGGTTGTCGGTTGCAGGATGAAAAGCTCTTCCTCAGCTCAGCGTTTTCCACAGCAGCGATAGGAACGTTCTGTACGGCATCTTTTAATTAATATTTACCACAAATTTGAAGCTCTCTGTGCTAACTTTTTTGATGTAGTACAGTATGTGATGAACCAAGCTGCCATCTTCCAATACGCTAACATGAACAATTTTATGAAGGTTGTGGTTTGAGTACCGTTAAGTAATCAAAATGCACATACCCGGTGGTTTACAAATTAGACTGTAAGAAACTGTGGGCGTGCAATGGAAACCAGTACAAACCACAGTGATTTCCACACTGAGCTTGACGCCAGGCATGCGTCGAACGCAGGCAAAGCTGGTCTGCAATCTGACAATGATCTTATTTCAAATTCTTTTGTCTTTCATAAACAGGACTAAAGCTGTAAGATATATTGCAGTTTTGTTGCCATTCGTGCCTATCACAGAGCGCTGCAGTAAAATTTAATTAATGAAGTAATTGAGACTGAGAGTGGAGCTGGAGCACTGGCAGAAGGCCATAACATGAACACTCCTAGGTTGAGTAACAATGTGTGTGTGTGTGTGTGTGTGTGTGTGTTTTGTGTGCGCGCATGAGTGTGTGTGTAAACACTATGTGTCCATGTGCGAGTTTGCATATGGAGTTTCAGGATGGTAGCTACAGGAGAAAAATTATGTTGTTCATGACGCAGTGTTTCGGTGATCAGCAAACAGCTGGCACCATAACCAATCTGAATTTTTGTTTTATACTTGGAGTAGGGACAACTGGAGACAAAATCTGGACTTACAGCATCACAAATGGCTATTTTTCTCAATATTGGTAGATCCCTAAATGGGACACGTGTTAAGTAGGGCTGACTCGGTTTCAGTCCTGTGTAATCATTGTACAGTACAAGTCATCTGTACTCTCCCTAGAGACTCTGTGTTTGTGTGTGTGCCAGGCTCAAGCATTTGGCAGAATGGCCCTGCAGGCCAGCCAGCTGATACCAAACCCTGACCTGACAGCTTCCATCAAGGCCCTGCTGCAGCTGTTGGGGACAGGCGCATATCTTGGTGCTGAGTAGCCACAATGCCCACCACAGGGCTCATTTCCCGTGGTATTTTGTTCACATTTTGTGCAGTCAATTGCAAAGAAATAAAATGATTATAAATAGTGAGCTTATGATGTATTTACTTTATCCACGATACGTCATCAAATATTGATATTGGAAATAAAGTGTTCTTCAAATTGTGATTATTGTCTGGGAACTGGCTAATTGAGAGCTAATTTAAATCATATTCTATTTTAGTTGTTAAACCTCTTAAACTCTGCGATATCCAACATGTTTAGTTTCCAAAGATGCTAAATATATCAGAATGTTTTCCGGAGGAATCTGTATAAAATGATGCATAACACATCCAGAATAAAGAGGAATTTATATTAAAATGCCACAGTTTTAAGGGGTGAATATAATGGATATTAGTATGTTTTTGTCATAACTTGTTTGTAATAGTAACGGTTTTTGTGCCTTTTTCTGGATGGTGTACTTAATAAATGGTTTATTGATGTGACTTTTACTGAACTTTCCTTGAGCATAATTGATTTTGTGTGACCCAGTTTTGTCCTGATGCTGTGGAGTAAATGAGTTTACATGAAGTAATGGCACAAATATCCACATCTAATTTAGAAAAAGTGACGCTTTTGACCTTGTACTGCTTAATATATCAGAGGACAGACATGTTGCATTGGTTTATGACTCATCTTTATTTCATCTAAAAAAAAAGAGGGGGGCATATTTACACCATTTTGTTAATTACAAGTAATTTTTGGATCCCTTTTGTACCACTGTCGGGATTTACAGAGTAATTGAACCACAATCTTTACTTAGCCATACCTTACAGTAGTTTCCATAAATGATTCATATATAAACATATCTCATGTCTATATTCCAACCCATGGAGTTGCATCATTTCAATGAAGCATAAATACTGTATTTTCATCCAGTACGTTCATTTTCAAACACTTTGAAAGTTTCAAGGAACCCAGTGATTGCTGTGAAATCCTGCATATTATATACAATTCTGAATCATTTTATTCTTTATATCAAAACAAAGAATCACTTTTTAAATCATCTCACTACTAGTAGTATTAGTACTAAATTATACAACAAAAAGCGTTTGTTTTTTTGGCATTCTATTCATTTTCTGTGTGTCGAGAGGCAGCAAAACATGGAAACACTTGGTTTTCCTCAAATTCCCTTTTTTAAATATCTCAGCCAAATATACATTAGCAGCAGTTTGGACATTAGCAACTTTGTGCTCTGTTGTGTTGTGTACACGGGATCCAGAACAAAGGTGCCTACACCTTAGCTTCAGGTGGACCAAGCACAGCAAAGCCCAACGTCTGGAGTCATCCAACAAGGATCATTTCATGACATCTTTGTCTTGGCAGCATCTCTGCTTCCATGCCTCTTCTCTATTTAACTCTGATCCATGAAGAGCAGGCAGACAAAATCATTAAATGCTCCCAAAGAAAACCAGAAATACATTCTGAAAGTTGTTCGTGCACAGCTGTACTGAACCATAAAGCGAGGTTCCACCAGTTTCACATCACCAGTTTCATATGCATGTTAAATCATACTTGTGTGTTTTTGTTGCTGTAGAGGGAAACTGACATCACTAGAGTTCCTTCCTGTTGATGTTGATGACAATGAGTCATACTTCGCTGAGATCCAGCCTTTTTGTCACGACAGTTGTAAGGACATCATCAAAACAATGTCAGTAGGGGTCAGGACGCAGGGCCACAGATCAGATACAGTATAACCTAGGACCACATATGAAAGTGGCCCCCAAATCAGATCAGAAAAAATCTGATGAAATTCACTGATTGGTGTGACTTAATTTAAGTGAATAACCCCAATTTCAAGGTGTGGCTGTAGTACCCATACAACACAAAATAACTCTTGCAATGTCATGGAGGTCACTTTTTCTGACTGTGCACATCTTCCTTTAAAGCAATGAGACAGCTGTTTTCAGGTGATCGATAAAGATAAAATGGTGTGTAAACTGGTGGAGTCCCCCTTTTATTTAGTACATCAACCTGCTTTTTTTGCATACAGATATTGTATATCCATAGTGGGTAATCTTGGAGATGAATGTACAGTTCGCTCATTCCTGTGGTTGGCTTTTAATGTCTTACATACTGTATGTGGGATCACTGAGTTACATTTAAGTATACAACATTGTGTGAATTGTGGAATGACACAGGCCTCAATACAAAGACAGAGACTTCAAAAACAACTGGATTCTGCTCACCTACAGAAGCATTCACACTGGGCTGTGACACACTGACCCTCATCCCCGTTGGTCTCAGCATGTCCAGGAGTGGAAATTTGGGGATTTCACAGTTTACTGGACAAAATCACAGCTGTGTAAATGTTGTAAAGCTGTCAGTGGAGCCACTGTGATGACTTGACAGCAGACTTAAATACAAATCTGCTTTTTCCTGTTGTCTGGCGCGTTTAGATTTGGCACCCTCAACATTGCTGCCCTCAAACAGGCCCCAGTTAGATCCAGACGGTTAGTAAACTCGACCCGCAAAAAAAGGAAAATAAAATCAAGCTTCACAGCGGTCTCACTTTTTTGAGACGATATTAGTGCACACAAACCACTTTTTTTCCTTTAAAAACACCATAAATTAGGATGAAATGAAAACAAGGAACAATATAAAAACAAGCAAGGAAAAAAAGTGCATGTTAACCATGGTATATACCACACTGTCGTAGCTTTTTTTCATTGTTTGTGTATCTGGTGTCTGCCTATACGTGTCATGTTTTTGATAGTTCTCTTCCGTTTGGATGGATGTACTGTGTCTTTTGGAGGTTTGGGAGGATCCAGGCTGCTTCCCTGAGTTGTTGTTGAAAGACAGAGTTAGAAGTCTAAAAACAGTAAACGTTTTGTGCTTTAAAAAAAAAGGTTTTTGGTGACCCCAGAGTTCATACATGTATGCTGATAGGTCTTTTAGAAGGCATGCAGGAGGTAAACTAAGACAAATAAAATGATTTATCAGTAAGAAATCTCTGGAAAAGGTTATTTTAAAGTAACATTCAAACAGATTGCAAAAATATACTTAATACCATTTTTTTAAATTTGTACAAGCCAACAGTCTGTGGGCTAAGCTACATTATTTTAAATAAACAAACAGTCGTCTGCAAATCATATCTAACCAAATCCAGAAAAATTAGCACCAATTTTCAATTTGAGCCTTTCAATATTGCATTTCTGTACAAATGTGTTTCTCCACAAAAGCTTGTGCAAATGTTAGTGTTGGCAGTTATTTCAGCTGGAAATCAGGAAGCAGTAAGACTAAGTTTCTATCTGTTTTTGTTTTTTTTGTTTTTTTTAAAGCTGGTACACAACTTTATATTTTGACAAAAAGGGAAACACCTCATTTATGAGCGCTAATTTTAATGTAATGGCAGTGAGAAATCAACTGTTCTGAGGTATATTATGCACACAGATGTAGCTTCACACTCTTAAGTGTTTCTTAAACTTTCCATCTGACTTGAGAAAAATGCATCTGTTTATAAAGTGCAAAATATTGAATTAAGTAAATGAACATAACTAATAGTAGCCAGTAAGTAATGTCATTTTAAATGAGCTGGTATGGCAAATTATTATTATTATTGAGAAATATCTGGTTTTGACATTTGACAAGAATTGTCCACTGTTTGCTGCTCGATTCCATTCCTTTTGAAGGGTTAGTTCAGCTTTGTGGGTAAATTTTATGACACCCACATGATGTCATCTAGAACAAAAACATTCTTATTTATGCATGAAAGCTCAAACAGTTATTCTGAGATCACGCACCCTTAGTTATTGTAATGTACAAGCAATAACCTACATTGTGCATACATTGGGTTTTAGGTTGGATTTTCAACACACAACCTCCCAACTTATCAATTATAAAAACATTGGTAAATTTGGCATGAAATTCCTCTGTCCAAAGTCTGAAATTGTTGCAGGATGGTCCACTTCCTGCACTGTGTCCTTGACAGAAGGACAACATTGCTACACTGATACTAATAATAACACTTGATTTCACCTTTCAGCAGGAATGTTTAAATACCATTTTAGTTCAGTGATCTTAAAAATGCAATTTTTGGAATTGCCACACCCACCCCCAAAAAAATCCAACAAATCCCTTTCTCACCCCCTGCAGCAGTGTAAACTAAGACTGGATTGATTTGACCTTTGGATATGGAGGAGCAGAGATAGGAGTGTCAGGGGAGCAGCCTCAGATCTTTGTGTTCATGCAGCGTTAGTACAAGAAGGCTCGCGTTTTTGGTGCTGATATGATAACCTGTTTGTTCTGCTTTTCTTTTACATAACATCATAACCTGTGTCGTTCTTGGGTGATGTGTTGTTTTGTATGTATACATGAGTGTGTATTATCTGTATTTGTATTTGATATGTATTTGTTGTGTTTGTGTGCGTGAAGCGTCACACTTCTCACTCAGTCAATAACTTGATCTCGTTAGCGAGAATGGCGTTGAAGTAAGCGGGATCGGGGAGGTCAGGTAGATTGGGCAGGGTCGGGGCCGAGGCTTGTCGGGGTGAGGACTGCGAGGGCTCCACAAGCTCCGGGTCGCTCTCGCTGGAAGTAGAGCCCACGCTCATGTTGCAAACGGCTTCAGGCAGCGAGCCACTTCCGGTGGGCACAGAGCAGACTTCAGGCTCGCTGCTGGTTTCACTTGTGCTGGACACAACTGACAGCAGGGACATCTTGCGGGTGAGGCGGCTGGGGAGCATTGACAGGGCATAGTCGGCGACGATTCCTGCCACGTCCATGCCGCAGGCTTGGTCAAAGGCAATGAAGCCCACGTTGGCATTGGCCTCGCACACCACAAATGAGCCGTCGTTGAGCTGCAGGAGGTCGATGCCACACACATCCATGCCAAGGATGTTTGACACCTCAGTGGCAAGCTGCTTTCCCTGTTCGTTTAGCGGGCACATCATACCGACACCACCTAACACAGAGAGACATCCAGCTGGTCAATACCCACCAAGACCTCTGATTGTCTGAAACTGAGCATAAACACTTGATTTTCATCCAGATTCTTAACATTCAAAGGTATAATGAATCACCACTTTCATAAAAATTCATATAAATTGCTATGACTCAACAAATATTGTAAAAGAATTAAGCTAATTTAAGTAAATGTTAATATCATTAAATCAAACACAAAACCAGAACATCAGATCTGCATGGAGTCGATGCAAGTTCCATCATCTTGACATCTACTACAAGGCAGCACCATATTGTATAGTTAATAAAATCGGTATATTTCCACCTCCTGAAACAGAAACTGAATCTCATGAACACCAAGAAATTTGCATGTTTCAGGAGAATAGCCAAGCAGCTGACGTGACCCAAAACAAGCAGGCAAGTGAATGCAGCGACGGCATTAGATGGAGTAAGTTTTTAATCATATTAATGAGGTGACGTCAATCATTAAGTTTGACGACAGAACATTTCCTCAGTGATGCTAACGATGGTTAAAAAAAAAAAGAGGATGTTTAGCACTACACGCAAAGTCAAAATCATAGCCTGACAGAGATAAGAACAGAAGAATCAACCGTGGACACATTTTGCGTTCTAAATTGGTGATGTAGCGGGACTTTGTGGATAGTTATGTCCTGTCTCTGGTGAATACATGTTTTGTTTACGCTTACGTTGCTCTACTGAACAACACCTCTCATGTTATCAATGACATTTTCATATACACTCATCTTTTCAGCCAAGGTGAGGTGTAGAAGTGTTGTTGTTTACTTCTGTGAGGTGGATGGGGGCTGCGATCCATAGTCAAGTCCCTTGCAGCTCTTGAATCTACTTACCCAGGGAGCAGTTGCTCTGCATGCGTCCATCAGTAGAGCAGCGTAGCATGGAGCCAATGACACGGCCCCCCACTAGAACCACCCGCACGTCACGGCCATGCGACTCCTTGACATACTCCTGAAACAGGTAAGGAGTTTCATGGCGGATCAGGTGGCACAGGTCTGTCAGGTGGTGTTTGTCCCGTGCCAGGAACACAGCCTTACCTGGGAGAGGCATGGAGAGATGAGAACTATTGAGGGAATTCAAAGATTCTTCTTTTTTCAGGACCATTAGGTTTTACTTAAACAGAAGATGCATGCTAGGTCTCGTATTTGCATAACGTTTGCCGCTTCCTTTTTGCTGACACCTAGCTGTTCTGCTGACCACGTCTCTCTCAAAGACAACTGTGATAATTGATGCCAGTTCCCGTCCTTCACATAATGGCTAGGACACTTCTGTTAGGGGCCACAAGAACGCTTCGCACATAGACTGGAAGACGCTTGTTTTAATTAGCACCGCTTGGCTGATTGTCAGGCTGCCTGATCCGTGTTCCAGCTAGGAAAATCATGTGAGTGTTGTGAGCTTGTCTACGTGCTTGACTGTGTGTACAAGAATAAATAAGATGACAAGCCTATCTCATATGGTAACATCATATTACTGTGAAGATGGCCAGAGGCAGGCATCAGACAACACATTTGCAAATCAAGACAAGCAAGGAATCATGGTCCTAGTTCTCCCTGTCACACTGGAACACGACATGAATGGTTTGTGATGATGGCAATACATCAGGGTTTGGCAAATCTCTGCACAAAATAGCATCACTGTGAGTTAAAATGGACCGAGACATCTGCTGAGTCAGATAAAGCATCCATGGGACAGCCCTCATCTACATGAGTGCACTAATTCAGCCCTACGCTCCACCAGGTCATTTTATTCTGCTGTCAATCAATGTCAAGTGTCTCCCTCACAAGATGGCCTGAAGTCGCTCTACAAACCCTTTGCCTTCACTGTCCTTAACTGCTACCAGCAGAGCCGATTATTAAGAAAAATTCAACAAGAACCTTAAAAGTCTACTCTACTGCTGGCACTTTACTTGCACATTTTTTCTAAATAACACAGGGGCGGAAATTGTACTTTTATCTATTTCAAGTAGTATGAATAGCTTAGTGACTTGACTGCCCGGCACTTTGTGGTAAAACACCATGAGTTAGCAAACTGCTTGTGTGGTTTCTCACTTGTAAGTTGCTTTGGATAGAAGTGTCTGTCAAATGCATGAATTTGAATGTAAATGTACAGAGGGCTACAGTGCAACAACTGGCCATTTAAAGGGTTTAGACGATCTGGTGTAGAGCAACTGAGAACACTGACTACAGGGCCTTTCTACTGGTCATGATAAGGGAGGCAAGCCCTTAGCCAGCCAATGTCAATGGTCAACCACACGGGGGAGGAAAAC
The DNA here is from genome assembly GCA_900303265.1 of Brotula barbata. Taxonomy (NCBI): domain Eukaryota; kingdom Metazoa; phylum Chordata; class Actinopteri; order Ophidiiformes; family Ophidiidae; genus Brotula; species Brotula barbata. The sequence goes on along the minus strand of OMNV01011692.1, from coordinate 82,175 downwards.
AGCCCCAGATGCTGAACTCTATAAAAGGGTCAAGTTAGTGGCTGACCAACGGTTGCTTTCCCTAACAATGCCATGTGATGGCAGCCAGGCTAGCCAAGGTCCATTGTTATTCCTTAACACAATAGCAGAGCCAGTCAAGTGTCAATAAATATGAATTGGAGGGGAAACAGCAGTAATGGCAAGGCTCAAACTTCCCACGCAGGCTCCCTGTGAATCCAGGGAGGAAAAGTGGTTAAGAACAAAACTAATGAGCCCAGGCTCCTCACTGAGGCATTAGCAAGCTTCTGTTTAATGTTTGCTGCAGCACCACAGTCCTAATCATTTAACACTCAGTTAATGAATTTCTTATAAAGGTGGATGGGAACATGCAGTGTCCAGATTACTTGTTGTTCTGTAGAGTCTGTAGAGTGGTCTAGTCAACAGCAGGCCTGAAAAGAAGAGTAATAATGATTGTCTCACCTCTGTGGCCACGTGCATTCTTCACCACTACTGGATACCCCAGTGGTTCAGCCTCATCAATCATCTTACGGAAATTGTCATGCCCTCCTGGAAAATGCCCACACATTTTCATTAAGAGTATATAGAGTATTTATTAGCCATACCACCAAGAGTAAGAAACAGATACATCCAAACACAAACGTTCACAGAGGAGGAAATCTAAAACATCTCAAATAAAAATAATGGAAAAACAGCTCTCTCTTTCCATCTCTCTCTGTCTGTTTTGTCCAGTTTTCTCTCTCTGCGTTCAGTCAGGGATACAGACCTGAACCACCCTGTCACATGTTTTATTTTCCAAATGTTAGACTGGGTTCAACAACACGTCACGAGCCAATCGGGAGGTGAGTGAGAGGGAGGCAGGGGGCATTATTCTCAAAATCATGAGGGGGCAAAGGGGTGAGGCGCGGTGGGTGACGGGGTGTTACATAAGCGCTCAGTCGCTTACAGTTTCAGTTTGCATACATGGACTCGCCTACTGTGCTGAGACCAATGGAATGTAGGG
>OMNV01011692.1:68670-81155 GCA_900303265.1 Brotula barbata | reverse complement strand
CCCCTGTCTCTTCGTTCTTTCCCTCTGTATCCTTATGCTTCTGCTCCCAATGTACCAGACTAAGAAATAATAACAGCAGCCTGATTTTGGCTCTAAAAGGTCTGTCCCCGACACGTTCTGTATTTATCAGCTGTTGCCAGTGGTTTACAGAAATCTGTAAAAAATGACAAGCAAAGCAGCCGTGTTATTTTGGACAGCTACGAGGATTTGAGCCAGCATGAAAATAGGATTTGCTTTGTGGAAAAAGTGATTGTCTGACAGATGTCCTATTAATCTGTGAGACAGTGACATGTGTGTTAAAACCTGAGTGAGAGAGCTGATGTGATTAAACAGCACTGACGCAGCAGCTGATTCTTGTGTCAATATTGAGGAAAACACGTACTAGTAGATGCCACATCAATGCACAAACTCAGATTTTTTTTAACTGCATTATATTATGTTTATATATCCTAACTGTTTTATGCAGTTCAATTTTATTTTGACAAATTCACAAATATATTGATTTAGGAATCCAGAGTCCATTGGGCAGCTTATAAAAACTCAAAAATTGACCAGCTAGGCCAACTAGTAGTATTTTATGTACTGTACTTTTGACATGTACTTTACTGTGTACATCTAGCTAAATTAATCCCAAACCAGGGGTACTTGTACCAATTGGGCTTCCAGAGCAGCCACAGGAGGTAAGCAGTGAGACTGGGAAGTTCAATGAAGCAGTCATGTTCATGCTATGTTCATACCAATGCTTGAGTGAATAAGCTAATTATCAATAAAAGTTTTAACACTACTGTAGTAGGTTTAACACAACAAATTTAGTTGACATTTTATGACAATAGTCAAGCTTGTCAAGACAATCGTTAGGACAAATGACAAATTTCTTTTAACATGGTGAAAAGGTGACAAATAAAAAAAGGTTGGGAAACACTAATCAAGGTTGTGGATCCTTTGTGCATCATATTGTCAATTTACTCTTAAACTAGAAAACACAGTTTCACCTTCCTGAGCACCTGACCAAACCTTTCTATGAGATTTACCGTAAGAGAAGGTGTCAGGCAGAGGCACGCCATGGCCAGCCAGCTCCTGAAAGGTCCAAAACTTGTTGACACAGTTGAGAATGGCCTGTGGCCGATTAATCAGTCGACAGCCCATCTTCTCCAGGTGACGCAGCACAGTGATGTCACTGTCTGACTGCACCCAAGGAGTGGGCACCCGCACCACCACCACTTGTGGATAAGATGTCACCACTTCTTGCTCCACCCGCAAACCTGAAGGACAAAACAGTGTGAATAAATTAGCACTGCACTATGCTGAATATTGTATTGTACAGAGTAACAAATCAACATCTTGACCCACTTTCATGTCTATTCTAAAAATCATATCTACAGAAGCTGGAAACGATTTGATGGAAAGGTTTACAGCTCTTGTGGGTACTGTCACGGTGTACACCGCTCCAGCCACCACCAGGCTGCGCTGACTCGGTCTTGGCTAGATTACGGGGCCTGGCAGAGGTGTCGCTCCCACCAGTTCCAGGGTATGTCACAGCCTGAATGTGGACACAGCCATCCTTGCTGCAACGATTATTAACACTCCGCTCTAGCGCTGTCACATTTTCCAAAAAGCGTGGTCAAACAAATTTCAAATGTCAAGCAACACGTTCGATATACTCGGGTCGATTATGCACTCCCCACCCCTCGCCTTGATAAAGTACACAAGTTATGGCGTTATTTTATCATTTTACTAATTTTCATTATTTTTACTTCATCATAACAGCTGTATTAAGGTTTAATGTTTAGCCGACTGCACTCATTCTTCATATTCCATGTCTTGAAGAGACATCCTTGCTGACGTACTAACTCAATGTAGGGCAGGGAACTCCCTGACACAGCAAGGAGAATGACATGAATTTAATCAACATGTGAGCAGAGGCAAACGATATCAATAACTGACCATAAACATACAAAACAATGTATTCATTTAGTGTGACTACAGTTTAGTCTGGTTTTCTTCGTCTCAGCCTGACACCATTTAACTTGTCTCGTGTGTAACGTAATAGGCTAATTGAAAGCATATGAATCGGTCATTGAGCAGTAGTTTCAATTCACAAGAATCAAAGGATCCCAAAACAGCACGCGTAAGATAAATAATGTACAACATGAAAGACTATGTAATGCTGAATCTACATCAACATCTACAGACTAGAGGATCAGGAAAATATTATCTAGGAAATAATTTCCCATATTCACTAGATAAATAGATGTGCAGCACAGACTAAGTCTTTGAAATGATGAAATACTAGCGAGCTGTTTGCCAAATACAGATGGCCCAGTTACCAACCATGCGCTGCCAAAGATTTGCCAGCTTTTTATTGGTGGCTGGTGTTACACTGTCACCTTGGATGAGAAGAGGAAACAGAGACAGTCTGTGAGATTTTTGAGCAGGCTCTGCAGCCCTACAGCTCATCAGGAACGACAGATTGGGGCACCGTGGAACATGAGCAGAAGGGTGCGCGTGTATATGTGTGCCTTTGTGTGTGAATTCAAAATAGGACAACATTCAGGGTAAATATCTGTCACTAAGCGCCCCATCTCTACCGTGACTTGAACATTAGCAGTATTCAGCATTTTAAACACCAATATAGGAGAGCCTCAGGGGTCACAAAAGCTTGATGCACATGATTATGAGTGGTGATTTATTTTTAGGCACATTCGGTATGTAAACATGTAAAGGGGAAGTAAGCAGACTGAACAGGTTGAGGGCTTCCATTAGCCTCGAAATAAGACGAGAGTAGCAGCAGAGAGAAAACTGGAGATAGATGAAATCAGTAGGGTGTGAAGACTCGAAGAGCCTGCCACCCCACCCCTTTCTCCTCCTCCTCCTCACTATCTCAGTGTAGAAGCCAGAGGATTCACTGTTTCCCCGACCACATTCAGCACTTTCACACACTGCTCTGATTGTGCAGGTATTGAGAGCACTGTGAGTGGTGTAACAGTGGGAAGTGTCAGGGGACGTGGTCTCATGGTTTTTGACAGACACTATCCAGTATTCACAGTCCCCCTCGTCCCCATCTCCAGGGGAACGAAACAGAGACCAATGAGGCAGCCGGATGAATCAGACCCATTCATTTGTGCAAGTGTTGGTTTGCACTCCACTGTCCATCATGTGACACTCCGGACCATTTCAGTCACAGACAAAAGAACATGGATTCATGTGTTGGGTGTTGTGTGGGTGTGGCCTCTTTGCAGTTGCAACTGATTAGATTTTTTCTCTCTACTTTGGCAAAAGGTATCAATATTTTCTTGGATAACTGGACTGTATTTGCTTTATTTTCACTCTGCTTGCGGGAGCTAATAAGTATAACAAACGTTTTGTGCACATCATTGCAACAATTGGACAATCAATACCTTCACCAATCTCTCTGTGTGTCTCTGCTATCTGAGTTTATATTCTGACAGTGATCAAAGGCAAACATGTCATTAAGCCACATAAATGTTCAGCATAAATAGGACTCAGTCTCTTGGTATTTTGAACACAACAATTTGTGTCTCCACAGTATGAAGCAAGCCTGCCCAGTGAGAAAAGGCATGCCGAATATGCTGATTAAGACATTTATGTGCCACAATAAATCAACATTACATTACAATCATGTGGCTGTTTTTCAACAGTCAACATATGATTCCAGCAATAGTCTGACTACGTCTACTTCAATTTGTGCCAATTTCAATTGAATTGAAGTGTATTGAAAAAGCTGATTTATCTGCTCTATAATCAAGGTTTTACTGTTTGAGTGAGTGTAGTGAGAGAGAGGACATAAACCCCAGGCCTGCTCATTTTTGGTTTTCAACAGATAGAATTGTACCCATTTTTGTAGTGATTATGATTATGTAATTAGAAACACCATGGACAGTATATTGAAGCTGTTATTATTCATCACCATGTCAGTCAAAAATAATGTGTATAAGTTCACTACTTAATCTTCGGTTTATGATGTTTACAGCCATAGGTACGGATCCGTACTAGTATAGGCAGATCAACCTTGCGAATTGACTTCTACAACTCTATCTATTGTCAAATCAAGACTTTAGAGTAGGAGGGAGGGACTAGACAGGAGATTAATGAATTTTCTGAGTAGAAGACAAAAATCTGTAATGATTGAAAAAACATTACGATTCAGCATGTGAAAGCACATGTTGACTTGTGTGTTCTTACTATTTGATTTCTGGACGGCCTGATGGAAAGATGAAATACTGCAAACCTATTTAGCAAAATTTGAAAAAAATATTTAAAAAATAAATATGCATGCAAATGAGACATGGCGGGCTGAAAGGATGTTATGCTGGAACTACAGATGTTTCGAACAGCCACAGTGCAGCCAGCGCACTTTTATACATGCCATTTTATACCATTACAATGATGTTCTGACATCAAATGGTTCTGAAGTGGTTGTCAAAATGGAATTAACCAAAACTGTCATTATAATCAATGGGATCATTCATTTAAGTCACATTTAAACCCATAGACCATCAGCTAGGAAAATGTCATATTTGTGCCTTTTCCACTCACTACGTGACATTTCAGTGGCTACATGTCATAAACAAGCTTTGATTTTTACCTATACATCTGAAGTTATCTGCTTTGAACTAAGACAAACTCAATAAATATGCTGCATTATATATTTTTCAGATTCATTGGCCATAACAATTGGGAGTCTGTCCTTACTAATTGACTAACTCCACGGCTAAGTCCATGTCATGTATGTTATTGCTATTAGACAGACGAAAACTCAATGGTGAACAATTGTAGAATAAACTACTGAGCCTGTCTTAAAGGTCCAGCATCCTGTTCCATCACATGGAGGTGTTGCATTTACCATGTTTGGTTTAAAAGTGTGCCCACTGGCGTGCACAAAGGATCACAGAGGAATGTGACATCAATTCATATCCTATCCTCAGCTCAAACATGGACAGGACAAATCATGAGATGTGAAATGCCTCTAGCTAACTCTGTGGGGTTTGCTTTCTCACCTGAGAGATCATCTTTGGTCATCCACACATGACAATGAAGACTATGGGACAGTACGGTAATACATACAGTGATATAATAATAAAAACATTCATATGAAACAAAAGTAACACATGTAGGTTTAACCCATGATCACCTACACACATTTTGGCCAGGCTAATAAAAGAAGATACAGTCAGTACCAGTAATGATACCAGTTACCAGTTTGATGTAGCTGTAATCCCTGACGTAAGTCCAACCTCCTGAACATCATTACCTGAGGGATGCTGCTGTCTTAAAGTTTTTTTTATCTGCCATGGAATATGTACTGTGTTGTGTCAATGGAGTCAGGTTGTCTGCTGGTTCTCTAAGTCGGTTAGGGTAACCAAGAGACTGGCCCAATATTGCTGATCATGCTAATTGACCTGATCCAATTTGTCTATGTTGCTAACCTGTAAGTCTAGACAAGTGTCTACCTAGTTGCAAGGGCTGATAATCTTGTTGGTGGCTTCCTCTCGGATCTGTTTGGGATTTGTATGCCCTCTAAATATTAGAAAACTTACTTAAAATTGACTTTGTAGTAGCTGATCAGTCTGACATCTGCAAAAGTCAACTTTCACATATTAAACAACAATCTAAGTTTGTCCTACTCTGGTATTACAAATACACACGGCATCTTATCTGGTTTGTCTTTAATACTTTACTAATATTATTTGGCATTTGAAACTCCATGGTGAGACTAAAAAGCTTTGCCAGAGTTGAGCTAAATAGTAGATGGGCTGTCTTGTCAGGAATGAATGTGAAGCATCCTTATTTTCGCAGAATAACGACTCTCGTTTGCCTTCAGCCCACCTTTTCTCTCAACTATTTAGCCTGTGCCAATGTCAGCCTACACCATGCACTGTATGTGTTAGCCGAGACGTATGCCTCTCTCATTTGGTGACATGGCCCCACTTCTCACCTCCATGAAAAATTCCTGGTATAGGCCTCGGAACTGAATACAATGAAATATTGTTCTTTCAAGACAACCTGAAGATAACAACGTGTTTGGTCCAAAACATCAGCAGAGCATGACAATGTTATCAAATTGCCTCTGTCAATATGCGATGTGCCCCCACATCAGCACAATAAGTCATTCATGCAATGTGTACATTGCAGAGTGCCCCAATAAAATGAATAATTAATAGAGTCATTGAGGTTGCCACAAGTTTGAGTGACCTTACCCATTATAGTTTTATTTATTAGTTTAAGTTAACATTTGTTTGTCATTATTGGATGACCTCTAAATAAATTGACCCAATCATTAATGACAGTAATGCTCAAGCATGCTGTCCTGCACTCAAGTCCCTCTTGTTTGACTAGGATTCCCTAACATGGAAAACATATCTTTTTCATTTTTATTTTATGTATTTCTTTTCAGGTTAACACGGGAAACACAGGCATAATTACTATCTTGAGGAGACGTAGCGTGGTGTATAATGAAATCAGCACGTTCCCATCCCTTTGACTCTTGAGAAATTAAGAGTACAAATTTCATCTTCAATTCACTCAGCATTCTCGGCTTTTCTGGGATTTCAGCGGATCCTCCAGGTTTGATCCAGCATCCTGCCCCCATCAGTCTGGAGGCAGTCCAGCTGGAAAGTAGGTTAGGCGGTCACGGCCGTAGTTGCGCTCAGCTTCCTTGCTAACAGAGCTGACCAGGCTAGCCCCCTGCTCACATCAGTGTAGCCCCCAAACAATAACCGTTAGCCGTTAGCTCCAGGTCAGGCACGTTGTACAAACCGCAGAATATGGTCGAAACAATCCAAGCTGATCTGTATCAGCAGTGTGCGAGGTCTCCAACCTCGTAACAAAGTGTGTACGAAACGGGGAATACTCACCCAACTGCCCCTCGCTGATGGTAAGCACGATTTGATCCATGAGAAGAGAACGGAATTCAACATCCTCCTCGGCGCAACGCTGCTTCAGCGCCCGGAGGATTTGGACTTGCGGATACTCCTGACTGATACGCCGGTCGGTCACAAACCAAACCCTTGAACACATTGCGGATGCGTGGAGCGCGGAGGCGAGTGAGGAATTTTAAAATCGGAGCGGATATACTCTATAGTAGCTGAGGGGGTGGCAGGTGCGTGGCGGCGGCGGCGCGGGGATCCGGGGATCGGGTAGAATAAGCTCAGTGATGCTCACACAATGGAGAGCTGAGCGGCGCGAGCTGGCTCACAACGGGACCACGACTCAACCGCTGCTCGGTAAATAGAAGCCCTTATCACCTTTGCTTTCCTTCATTTGCAGCCATTTAGCCCTCCTCGGTCGAAGTTCGTTAAACCCAGACCGTAGCGAACTGTGGCAGCAAACGTAAGATATTTTTGCCCGCAAAAAAACTTGTCTCTGTCCGTCGAGATGTGGCGCTTGGCAGAAATTGCCAGCACAAGCAGTGCAGCTTCGATCTCCCACCACCTGGGAACTGTAAATAAAGTTCTCTGGTGAACAAAGCAGTTGTAAAACGATAAATATTAGTCGGTTTATTAAAATAAAACAAACCACGTCGAGCCCCCGCGCTCCGTCTGGCTGCTATCCATTCGGTATTGGTGCTGAAAAGTGCACGCTGATTTTTTTTTTTTTTTCTGTAGCCCACCGCTCACGCGCTTCTTTTACAACTCCACATCTTCACGCTCGTGTGCAATCAACAGGCCTTCCAATAATAACTAGGGGTTTGCCACAGTATTGACCAATCACAGCCCCAGGCACAGGCTCCATCCGCACAAATTGAACAGCATGCGCAAGATGGAGGCGGGCCGATGTGACAACAGCCAATCAAGAAGCCCAAAAAGAAGACGCTCAAAATAGGGGCCGGGCCCAGTGGGGGCGCGCGGAGTAGCGTGAAATAGTGCGTGGTGCCTGCTGCACACGAAACCGCGTGCACTTTCCGAACTGGTTCAGACCAGACCGGGCGGGAGGTTTGGCGAACACCAACGGCGCTGTCTCTATGCCGAAGTGGCAGGAAATGGAAGGAGGTCATATCAAACAAACGAACCATTTTCTTCTCTTTTCATAAAATATGCATAATTTGATTTTCTGTGCTTATTTCAAAAAGTAATATTAATAAATTATCTAGTTTGAAAGAATCACAAAAAAATCAGACTGCAGTCAGTCAGTCGTAAGGGAATGAAAACGCCACATCACAACCATTTGATGAAGAGGCAAACTAACTGTTCCAGTGACCCATTTCCCTTCAACTTCCTCCCTTTCTCATGTGAAGACAAAAGAATCAGCCATTCGTAATCAGGGAGATCAGGAGATCAGTTTTCTCTGTGGCTGTTAAATGTCAATGTTCTTCTACGACGGCATCTAATAACTTTATCTGTTTATTTTCTCCTGGTTACAGCGTTTTAAACTACAACTACGGAAACGTAAGTGGTCAAACTGGACGAAGCTTCTGTCCAATCACGGACTTGGAAAGGTGCCGAATCAAACGACGACATTTGTCGTCATATGATTTTTATTCGTAAGTATAGGATTACAGAGGTTTGTATTCACATTTTAACTTGTAAAAATCCCACCAGAATATGGTTAGAATATAGATTATGGAGATCAAAAATTTTAAGATTAGATAAGGTAAGGTTTCATCAGGCAATCGTTGTGCAAAACAGCTCAAATATGACTTATCTAAATTAAAATATAGATAAAGCAAACAACGACAAACAATTGATAACAATAATTCATTTTTACCAGTAAGAGTATGCATTATTTAACAATTATAAATTAGATAGATAGATAGATAGATAGATAGATAGATAGATAGATAGATAGATAGATAGATAGATAGATAGATAGATAGATAACTGATACCTTGGATACACAAGAAAAAGTACTTTGCACAGTTATTCACAGTTTCCATTGGTTACCAAAAAAAACCCCCAAACAAAACAAAAACTCATGCTAATCCATAACAGTGCAACAGAGGAGTGCTTTAATTTAAAACCACTCAGTATTAGGTTAGTGTAGGGAGCCCTCTGGTGTTGACTTCCCAGATTGCAGTACTCAGTTAAGGAGCTTCGCATGTTCATCTTCATTTGTGTCATCTCAATTAGGGACTATATCTGTTATTATCGTGTTACCTTTTTTATTTTAGGTGTTCATTTAATTGTCTTTTTGTTTACTATTATTGACATTAGTATTCTAAGCAAGCCTAAGCTATTATTTAAAGCCATGACCTTTGCACTTAAAAAAATAGTCTGTGTTCTCATAAGGTAGAATGCTGAAGCTTTAAAACGTTAATTTCTTGAATTCTGCATTAAATATGAATTTTTCCATTGCAAGCACCCTGAACACACGCATGAGGGCAGCACTGAGTTGTGTCTAGATATCCATAAGTTGTCAAAGGTCACAGACAATAACATATAATTTGTTTCGAAATCTGACATAATGAGGTGCTGCTGTGAGGTTGGGAAAGAAATGATACTGCAAGAATATTGACAAGAGGTTTATTTACATTGTAAACAGATGAAAATAAACAATAGAGAATCAGTCAAATTTAAGTAAACCCAGTTACAAGGATTTAATACCATCTAAACATGGAAATGTCAAGATGAACTCTACCTTTACAGTTAAGTGGAATGTGAGATTGTTTTTATTTGGTTTTATTACCAGCCGTCACATTTAGTTTTTCAAACAAACACAGGTTCAATATTTGACTCATTTATGGAATTAATCAGTGTTAGCTGTCTGAGGCACTCTTGTAGACCCACTAGAAATTAGAAATGACACTAGACATCTAATATACCTGCACACAGTGGATTTTCTTTCTGATGGTCGCAAAAATCAGATTTGATTAAAAACTAAAATAGACCGTTTCCATATCTGGTCTAAATCAAGAACATACACATCTGTGGCCATGTATCCTATTTGTGTTTTTTTGATACCACATCTCAGCAAAATATTTTTATGTAGTCAAGCCACTGTGATGAGGCGCACACTTTTGTAAATAGTCCCAACATATAATATTAACAGAACACAGGGCTAGTTGCCCTGACCCTGGACATAAATTAAATCCAGAGAGATCTTGGGCCCAGAAGGTTCCCCTTTATTTGAATCAAAGAAAAAAAAAATACAAAAAGGGCAAAAAAGTGCCAATGTGAATTGCAAATATTTCATTCAGCCCATGACTATCCTCAGTGCACTGGTTACATGGTAAGGTATCACAGTGAGTGGAGTCCATTGGTTGCAGGTGTGCTTCACTAAGTCACTTATCCTACTAAAGTAGAGAGTCACTTGATCAAACAAGAGAAATATTCAAGATATATTATGTATACAGAGTTTTTGAAAATACATGCATGTACTTACACATATGCAAATATGTCACACAGTAGTTCATTACAGAACATTACAGAAGAATTACAATACTTCCCATTGAAAACAACACAAATCTAGACCTTTATTGAGACTATTGGGAGACTGGGTCCTTAGAAAAACTATATAGCACTTTTTTACACATTTTGTATTTTTATTCCCGATCCAAATAAAAAGGAAAAATTTTGTTGGTAAGAGTTTTCTGGGATTCAGTCTTTATCTGGTGTGGAGGTAACTTGTCTTAAACCTGGCCCACGCTACCTATCAACTTGCCCCCATTTATTTCCATACATAAATATTATTATTATTATTATCCTTTTCACATTGTAGCAGGAAATCACAACTTTACAGTGCATACATTCAAAAAATAAGCAAGCAACATTCAAGGTCAGGAAATCACCACAGACTCCTCTCCACCCCTCTGCCCCCCACCCTCACACATACATTAAATTGTTCCAAACCCTCCGCCTCGATGTAAAAATGTAATGGATTGATTGATATATTATGAGCCTGGCACAAGGAAGCCAACACACCAGGATCAGGTAGTCATTTTATGTCAGCTGTTAAGGAGTATTTGAATATCCAAGAAATAGGCGTCTATTAAAACAGGATAAAATCCCTCCAGGTTTGTTGGCAGGATGTTAACACTGGATTGAATCTGTGTTAGGCACGTAATTTATTAAGTCATCAGTTGTATTTCTATAGATTGAAAGCAGTCTAAAAGGAAGCAAACAAGAAATACTCTAACAATGAAAGTTGATGTTAACAATGACACTGCAGTGGCTTATATGGACAGAAGATACATTGAACCTCTAAGTTAGCCGTGCTGAGGGCTATCAATCTTTGTGCAACTTTCAGAAGAAGAAGTAGATGACGATTATGACATCTTGGTCTGGTTGTTAGAGATCCTTAACTAGGAATCTCATCTTGTCTTAAGCTTAAATATGAGGAGAAGCCTCATGTAAAGGCACACTGTATTAACCTTAAGAGGACACCAGGACACATTAACCCCTTAAACACTGTTTAATGAATTGGTAATTGAGTACACTTTAAGGCAAACAGAGTTATTTAAGGGACGTCAGTATCCCATTAATAACTTTGTATACTATGTGGAAAAGTCACAATAAAAACTTTCTTGTGAAGTTAAATTAATTGAAGTAACTCTTTCTCATTCAAGCTGTGATGTTTTTGATTACACATAAATTTCAAATTTTCCGAATGTGTTGGTTATACATATTGATACACAATGCATCCTGATATAGTTGGTATCTATGGAAATTTGGGCTTTTTATGAGAATTTAAAATAAAATCCCAATGTTTATGAAGACTGGTCCATTGGTGGTTTCCTCAGAGTTTAAGAGCTTAATCAACAAGTTGCTGCTTCGAGTTACAGTTACATTTACAGATAACACCAGTAAACCCACAACTTGACGTTAAAACATAACAGCATGACATGGTATCAGCCATGATTCATTACTGCGGATGTGTCCAAGTCACACCAGCTGGTGTTTTAAGATACGACATCATTAATGACAGTTTGGCTGACAGGCATCCTGATACTGTATTTGGTTAACCCCTTAAACACTGGTAAATGATTTGGTGATTTAAGCCACTTTAAAGCATTTAAAGCAAATGGTCCAGTTATTTAGAGAATTAATGCTAAACGTGGACCTTTTTTACATTAGTAACTCATAAATAATACCAAGTTGAAAATGCATCTCTCTATCTATCTATCTATCTATCTATCTATCTATCTATCTATCTATCTATCTATCTATCTATCTATCTATCTATCTATCTATCTATCTATCTGTCTGTCTATCTATCTACACACACACACACATACAGTATATAAATGTATATATGTACACTTAAGTTACATGACAAAAATATTAATTATGATGATGATGATGATGATTATGATGATGATGGTCTATATGACGTCCCAGGTGCATGTAATGTAATATTGAAATTGGGAACTAGTTGAATGGCAGTGATTTCATTCCTCCCGTTGTGGTGCATGGATCCCTCTTCAACGTGCTCCGGCTGGCGCTGGAAGTAGTTCCGGTGGTGTAGCGGCGGAGCGGAGCACACAGCGCCGGGATATCCGCCTTGTTGAGCGCAAATGCAAATAGCGGCTC
>OMNV01011692.1:36733-64391 GCA_900303265.1 Brotula barbata | reverse complement strand
AATGTTTTTTATTTTTTTTTTTTTTTTTTTTTTTTTTTTTTTTTATTGGTCTGACAAAAGCAGGCATAATTTGAATTCCGAGAAATCCTTTTATGTTGTCAGCATCCTCTTTGAATGTGTTATGAAAGCATCGCTATGATCTTAAAGAGAAAAATGTGAAAAATAAGATAACGGATGATCGGCGCAGGGTGGTACTTCACAGGTTTTGTGCATAGCATCCATTGTGAACCTTATCTAAAGTCTGCGTCTTACACAAACCGACAATGTTGTTGCTCTATACCGGTTATGTTTTAATGAGTAACAAGTGTTAGCCTATTTGCATGTAAAACAATGCAATTATAAACAACCATCAAAACACTGTAATACTTCTAAAAATGTAAATTATTCTCCATTATAAAGAGCAACAAAACCTAAGCAATGCCTCCAAGCCACGGCCTCTAGGTTTTGGAGACTTTGCTCGAATAATTAATGCGATTCGCAAGCCAAACTTTTAGGTTGGAGCAGTTGGGCGCTTTAATCTATTTTTTGCAGTAAATTAATGAATTTTTAAAGAGCGGTAGTCCTTACTGAATAGGGCTGGATGTGGGAATGTAGCTTGAGTTGACGCAGTGCTATAGCCCCCTTTACTGTGCAAAGCATGAGTTCACAAACAGCATCCCGTCTCTCTCTTGGGACCTCTCGTTGGGGGAGTTTGCCGAAATGCTGCACTGCTATGTTTTATTTATGACAAAATATGCCTTTTTAAGTTTGCCGTTGTCAGAATCTGGAATTGTGATAGCTCTCTCCTAGTCGGCACTGGTAAATCTTCTGGGTCGCTTACTCCCTCTGCCTTGGCAGATGTTTTCAGGTGCTTCGTTCTGTGTGGGCTCACTGAGTTAAATATTTTATTCTAGCCCTTCAGGGACTCGGTGGAACCTGCTGATTTTCGAGCTACCCTCCCATCAGCTTTTCTTCTAGACCTGAGAAAAGGGTGAGGATCAATAGATTCTGTTTCAATTGAGAGGCCAGTAAATGTTGTGCAGCAAAGTTTGCTTGAACAGGGATCAGTGAAAAATACACACTACTTACTACTTTTTAAGTTAATTGCCTGGGTTGGCCCCGGGCCCTCCAGCAGTTCTTAGAAGCCACTGATGAAAGTGTTGGTCAGTCATGGATAAATCATCATGATTTCTCTGTGATACTTATTTTTCACTTATTTTCCCTTTCAAGAATTAGTTTTCCTGACCACTCGCTTTCGTCCACAAAACATATCTTGGTTTGAATCTGTGCGTAACTTCCCCCTCAGCTCGAGGTCTCCTGTGAGAGTAAGTAGACAGTATCAAAGGATAATTGCTTAACCCAGCTCCATTTAGCGATGAGCAAGCACCCACCATAAGGGCAGCTGATTTGCCTTGATATCTTATAATTGAACCTTTTCAGGGGGATGTTTTCTGGCACTGAAGCAGAAAGTAATTAAGACTTTGAATTCGGCTTTTTGGACCTTTTCCTCCCTCCTTTGAATGGCCCACACTCTGCGACATGACAGCACACAGTATGCTGACAAACTTTCTTTTGACACATTAGCCTTACCCTTGCCAAGACAGTCCTTCACCGAAACCCCCTCTGCTCCGCACACTCCGGGTGGTTATTTTGTCATTACTTCATTTTCTTCTGAAAATATTTTGATGCCTCTTTCCTTTGGTACCCCCCCTGCACACTTCTCTCACCCATCCCCCGTCACTCCATTCAAAGTTCTCTATTAAAATGCAGAACTGTAAAGCCTTCTCCGTCTAAAAGCCTGCTAGCAGCGGGGGACTGTTAGCTGTTAGTGATGCATACAGCTGAGTGAGTGCATCACAGCTACAAAGTCTAATGGGTGAATACATTCAATCACACACAAACCCTTGGCTCCTTTAAAGGGACAATGTTCCCAGTGAGGAAAGCTCCATCCACAGTGCAGTGAGTGATGTGTTTAAAGTCTTTGTAGGAGAACCATTTCTACTCCGGAAATGTCCGAATCCTAGTACGTCATTATGCTCCCAGTCTTCTCTGTAAGTGCTAATGTCTTAAAACTTTCAAGTTGCCGCATTTCACAAATCTATATGTTTTTTTCATATGCTAAAAAACTCAAAACAGATTCTGAGCCTCTTTTGATACCTAACAATGCTCCGCAATCTGCTGCATTCATGCCCCGTAACCATTCACACTACAAGTATTCAGCCAATTTATTCAAATGCTGCTTTTCGGTATGATCAACTCTCAGAAGCTCTCCTCTACATTTAGTTACTATTCAACTGCTGCTCTTTGAAATGTGGTGGCTCAGTAATAGTTTGTGAAGGTACATCCTCAGTAATATGGGGTAATATGTGAACTTTAGAGTGGCAGTTAGTTATATATGATTTCTTGAATATATTTATTAATGATGAAACCTACTGCACCTACCTGCTATACATACTATCGTTATATTTGATAAATTATTGATCTGAATCTGTATTGTATTTGAGTGGACCTGGAAAAGCACATAACATGAATGCTCCTCTGTTGTGACAGATTATGTTTACGTACATGCAAGACTGCCCCTGCCCACTACAATAAAGGAAAAAATACATCTAAATCTGCATGGAATCGTAAAATACATGCAGCAGCATATACTGATTAATACATTTATATGCTTGAATAGATTGATTTACAAATTTATAATCCATATCTGTTAATATGCGTAAACATATTTTGATTTGTGCCAATCTCAGTCGCTTTACATGTTTACATGACCTGTTAAAAAGCAAATTTATTGCCTTACATATTTCCTCTCCCAGACCAGCTGCGACCTTGAAATTCCGTACACAAACACATGCACAGACGTACTTTTTGTGCTCAGCCGTCATCCTGATCACTGAACTGTTTCAGTGTACATCTGAATAAAATGTGTAGTTTTGCCTGTCCTTATGCGTGTCAAGACCGGGGAGTGTTCACGTTACGTCCGTCTCTTGCTCGATGATTTCATTAATTTTATTAATTTTATTGCCGCCCTTTGACATTTGCATGGCATAAATTACTTGTTGCGATAATAGAAATGTGTTACACTGATCAGTCCGAGGAGATAGTGACGCTAAGAACAAACAAACAGTTCAACTCATTTTATTATATGATTATGATGAGGGGTTTTCAGGGTATCCCTGAAATGTGGCACAACGTGTCAGTGGGTGATATCCTGCAATATCATCAGCAATTAGCTGAAATGTTCATTGTTAATGTGGTTCAGGTTTAAGAGCTTTTTAACTGACGCGCAAAATGCTGGTTTTTAATCTTCCATTGTTAATTGTGCTTAATTTAGGTTTTGAATCAAATTACACCATATAAACTCAATAGTTTACCTCTCTCTTCTAGCATATAACCCTGGATCACAGATATGCCATCTCACATAAAATGATGATACCCCAAAGTTTAGCAGAGATATGAGCTTGATTCCCCAGTCTGACCATATTTCTCCCCTGATACCAATGAGGGCCTCTGAGACTGACGGGAAACGCAGAGCTGAAGATGTCAGTAACAAAAAGCACATTGCTGAGGTGAGCCAAGTCACTGTGGGACCAGTTGACTGAGTTGACTATGTAATTGGTTGCGTCTACACTCCCTGCAGGGCCTCCCTCCCCAGAAGCGAAGTCGTGCCCCTCCTCTTCTTTCTCTGCTCTCCTCTATTACTCATCATCTCAGCGCCTCACCAGGCTAGCAGTGCGATGCTGCGCCGTGCCGCCATGCAGCCAGCCCACGCTTCCAAACTCCCCAATAACAACAGCCACGGCAGCACAGCAGGTCGGGACTTGTGGCAAGCTGATTTGCAGTTTGAGCCTTGTTTTAATGAGGGGAAAATAAGTACTTGGTGTTCCGTGTCTTGTGTGTCACCACCCCCATCCCCACCTACCCACCACCACTACAGCAAGCACTGCTACCTTCCCTTCAGCAAAAAAAGGGTGCTCTAATTAAGATGGCTTCCTGGGATTTGGAATGGGGTTTTTGCTGTGGCTTCTCCCAGAGTCGTAGGGCCTTAAGGAGGAGATGGGGGGGCGATGTTGTGCATGAGGCCTCAGCGGGCTTTCCTTCGCTCCTTTAGTCCCAGTCCCTGGTTTGTTTGGCTTGATGTGTCTGCGCTAAACATTAGTTTTATTTTTTTTTCCTACTTTGTAATTAAGCGAGTGTTTCTGCAGGAGCTGAACATTTCCCTTCTTCCTCTTGGTGTGTTGGGCTCTCCAGGGGGTTTGGCGGAAAGAGACGGAGAGGTTTGTGTTTCTCCTGGTAGCTCATTGAAGTTCTCCCACCTAGATTATATACAGTGCAGTCAGCATGTGTGGAAAATGCAAGGACCAGGCACTGTAGGTACTTTGTTGTTGAAGGACTCATGAAGGTTACTGTACAAGTTGTTGTACAGATGAAAGTTTCAATATAGATGTAGAATGTAAAATCCTCAAGTAACTTTCGAAAGCAGGAAGCATCAAACCTGCCAAGTTCTTTGTAGTGAGTTTTGGTCTGAATGCAACATCATCGTCACTCTAGAGATGAGTAACAGTTACACGACATTCTCGGTCCAGTAGTGATAAATCTACGAATGTTCTGTGACTGTTTGGAGCCCGGAACAATTGGTGAGCAACTTCTCACATTCCTCAAAGACTCGCATTTATTTTAATGCTGAATCATGCTATGGTACAAATATTTGCAAAAGCCCCTGTAAAAGTTCTGTGCCTCCACAGGACATATTTTAAGTTCAGCCTCGCTCTAAAAATAGCTATCAAATTAAATTGTTGCAGCATTTTTTTTTTCTTCATTGTCTGCATCTGTCTGTGTCTGAGTAGGATCTTAGACACCGGGGCAGGGGGGAGGTTGGGGGAGCGTAGGCACGGACTTGACAGTGGAGTGAGGCACGTTGAGAATCAGAGAATGGGAGAGCGGAATGGGGGGGTTACAGAGAGAGAGAGAGAGAAATGGGACGAGCCTTTCAGCTCCTCCAGAGGGTTGGAATTCCTCCCGAGCTGTTCCCCCCATTTGGCAGGCACTTGTGAAAACAATTCCCCAGCTTTTAGTCACTCTACAGATCCAATTGCCATTTCCACTTTGGAGGGAACAAGAGTGAGAGGGAGAGGCAATCCAGATAGACAGCACACTGAGAGGGAAAGAGAGAGGAGTTTTAATCGAGTTGGATGGATGCCGAGGCCAGTTGAGCGGTTGTGCGATATTAATATCTTATGAAGGCTGTCTGGCAGAGAGAGCTTACCGACTTGTGTGGGTCTGTGTTTGTGCGTTGCAGCAGCGGCCATTGCAGTGGCTAAATGAAGAACTTGTGAACATGCACGAGGGAAGGACTCTACCTTTCACTTCCCCAGATGCTCGGGCCCAAAGAAAGATGGAAAGGAATGGGAAGAGTAAGATACTTTTACTTTATCTAATTCCATATGTTTTGCTTCTTGCTTTGTAATCAATGAAATAGAGTTGTTAAACGAAAGGTCTTGTCCACAGGTTACCAATTAAAACCCGATGATTGCCTAATGTGAAAGGCTAAATGATGAACTTGTCAAAATATTTAGTTTTCCATTATGTACAGCTCCATACTGTAGACAGATGTATACTATGTGTGGAAAATAATGCACGCTCTTTCTGCCAAGTGCACTCCTCTGCTCCAGCTAAAGAAGATGAATAGACGTAGTAAACAGCTCTCCTGTTCTTCCAGGCTTGAGCCAAGTCCGCTGCACAGCACCCATTCAGTGAAGCGACAGAGACCTTCCCTACGCCACGTCACTGAACCGGCACCCATCCCCTTCAAACTCCTGACCTCCGAGCACCATGACCTCCGAACTGGAGAGTAGCCTGACTTCCATGGATTGGCTCCCCCAGCTCAGCATGAGGGCGGCCATCCAGAAGGCAGATCCGGGACACCACCACGGGCACCACCACGGACACCACCACAGTCACCATCACGGGCAAGGCCCCGGGAAGAAAGTTGTCCATTTGGACCCCGGAACCACGCTGGACCTGGAGGAAGCTGCACAGCACAGGGACGGCAAGCCGCCCTATAGCTATGCCAGCCTCATCACCTTCGCTATCAATGGGTCACCACGCAAAAGGATGACCCTCAGTGAGATCTACCAGTGGATCTGTGACAACTTTCCATACTACCGAGAGGCAGGCAGCGGTTGGAAGGTAAGAGGACAGAAACTTGGGATGTAAACCTTGCTTTGCACTCTGTCATGAAGCTTTTCACGTGCAAAACCTGAATTCTGTGGTGACTTTGAAGAGCAAGGGCACACAAAGATTGGCATGTGTCTCTCCTCTCATTCGAACATTATTAGATACTAAATGTTGCCATGCAAATCCTGGCTAATAGGAGCAGAAGGGTAGTTCTGTTGTTGGACACAGATGAATAGATCCACAGAGTTGTGTCTTGGGGATTCTCTTCCTTATTAGTGAAGAAGAGGATGGATATAGTCCTTCCACCGACACACTGAAAGGTTGTCCGCAAACTATCAACCAATTCATCTCTGTGAGAATGGGAACATTTTTCTTCTCCTCTCATTATTTCTCTCTCTTTCCCTGTTTCCCCATCTTCATCTCCCAAGCACTTGCCCCCCTCGCAGCCCGCACCACCACCGCCCCTCCATCAGTAACTCCTCTCCTTCTTTTCCTTTCACAAACCAGCATTTGTTGCCTGTCTATTATATTCAACACGCCATTCCCTGAGCCGAGATGCATGCCAGAGAAACAGACAAAAAGGTTACGATACAAGCCAAGTTTTGTTGGCAGAGCTTCTTTACCTGCAAGTGAGATTCAGTCAATTAGTTTTCTGTTCAGAGAGAGGATAGAGGTTATTGATACCACTCAGTTTTTCTCTCACCACCATTTCTGCCTGCCTTCTCTTGCCGGTATGGTTTTGGGTGCCAGGATGTTGTAGAATCCCATAATTACACCTCTAGATATATTGATTTGTGTGTGTGGCTGCATTCTAGCAGCATCATTAAGCACTACAGTGACTGTGTTGTAGTTTTACTTTCACATATTCTGGCATTCGTGTTGATGCAGTGCTTTCTTTAAGATACTATATGACACTGGTTTATTACCTTTTTTCAACAAGGCACCACCTGTGAGCTTAGTTTCAGGTAAAGTTCACCCATTAGAAACATACTTGAGTAAAAGTCATGTAACTACTTGTTACTTGTAACTTCAGTATCAAAGTATTTGTTTGATAATAACTGTTGTTGAGTAAAGGTAAAGTAAAAGTGAAAGTGACATTTCTTGTTCCTCACTGTGGCATTGTTACATAACGATTTAGCAAAATCTGTATTCTCATCCGAAACTCCGCGTGTCTGTGAAACAGAATACAGATGTCCAAGTGCTTTATTTGGAAAATGAGCTTGAAACATCTCGTTCTCAGCAAACTATTGTAGGAACATGATGCAGGCATACATCTATTAATTCAAGGAAATGTGAGGTATAATTGGGCGGCATGGCTTAGGTGGTAGGGTGGTCGCCTAGTGATCGAAGGGTTGCCGGTTCGATCCCTGCCCGTCCATGTCGAAGGTCCCTGAGCAAGACCCTAACCCTGAATTGCTCCCGACAAGCAAGTGGGCCTTGCATGGTTACCTCGGCTGTCGGTGTGTGAATGAGTGTATGAATGGGTGAATGAGAGGCAAACATTGTACAGCGCTTTGGATAAAAGCGCTATATAAATGCAGTCCATTTACCATTCCATAATTATTTTTTTTAGAGGAGTAGTCAGTTGCAACATTGAAATTAACAGGCATCCTAAAACCAAACTGAAATGATAAGTGATGCTTACTTTCCAGTGGTTTAATTGGCAATTCTCAACTGAATACACCATGTGTTAAAATGTTTGGCACAATGATGGTTGTAACTATATTCTGGGAAATAAAACATACATAATGGCCAAAACATAACCATGTACATAATTATTTTTGTTCTTGCCTTAGATTTTCCACAGTTAGGTAACTTTGTTTCCTGATCAGTTTCAAAACAGTAATCAGTGCCAAAAATACTTAATCATTGTTGGTAACAAATTTCCTTTATTTGTTTTACAGAATGCTGCCTTTTTATATGGCCTTGGCATAGTTTACTTCCATTATAATGCATTTCAGTGGTAAGTATACACTTATTCCTTCAGGTCTGCTTTTTTTCTTTTGAAATATGGTGCAGTGCTTTGCGTTTCATTTATTTAGTAAGTTTTCCTTTTTAAATCATCTACTACTTCTTCTCATTGTACGAGAACAGCATTCTAGATGTTTTGAACTGAAAACAGTCAAATGTTTTGCAAGGGAAAACTAAGATATGGTTTGTACATCTGGCTGACTGTGGTGATTGTGTTTTGAGGTGGAAATGAACTTCTGGTCATTGCCCAGAATTGTCCTCGGATGATCCCGGTTTCCAGGAGAATGAGGAGATACAGTACTTTTGGGATGGAATAAAAAGATTGTCAATCTCTAACGCTGTGGCAGCTTTATGCCAATATCTGTGTGCTGTAGAGTATTTTTTTAAGCTTTAATATGCTATCTCAATGAGAGCAAGACTCCACCAGTACATGGGTCCCATGTTCATGTTGTAGTTGCGAGATTTTGGATGCACTGGGTAGAGTGTGTATGTATATGTATGTGTGCATGTTTGCCGGGGGGACGGCATTGCACAAATGAGAACAAATGAAGGGGGGGGGCGACAAACAATGTCTGCTGTTTTCACACTTGGCTGCCCCTTGGCTTCATTAAACACAGACACATGTTAACTCCCATAGTCCAAGCGCATGCGTGTCTCTGGGAACTCAAAATTGCTGGAGTGTTTATACAAGTTTGCATGTCTGTGTGTGATCAAATTAACAATCTATTCCAACTTCCCACAACCCTACACAAGTTAGCTGAGGCTGCGTGGAGCACATATCATGTAGACAACCAAATGAAGTATGTGGGCACCTCTGCTGTCTGCAATGTGCCTCTTTCTCTTGTTATCCTTGTCCTGTTGGTAGAATAATCTAGGCTTCACTTACCTTGCAAGTTGAAATACTTTCGAAATTCAAATCATCTGCCTGAATGTGGAATTCATAATGAGAGATCATCATAATGAACTATATTCATCAAGCAGACCCTTAAGGGGTTTATTTGTTGCTTCCATTACATTCTTAGTCTTTGTGCATGTCTCCATTTATAGCATGAAGTACTTATTTGATCAAAATAACAAACTCTTACTGAATTGGAAACTTTATTATCTAATTTTGTTACACACACTTTCATGATAAAATGGGCCAAGTGGGAGTGGGTGTGACTCAATTCAGCCTGATGGTGGCGCTATAATGACAATGGTGAAATTTTGTCAATCAAACATTTTCCATCTTTATTTGTCGGGACCAGCTGCATCCGTCCATGTAAACCATGTACATGTGAACCAAGCAGATTTTTCACTATTTTGACTTTGGTTAAAAACTGTTCGATTGTTCGTTAGATCCGGCACATTGAAAAATAAACCATGTGATACCATTGGTGGGCAGGTTTCCATAGCCAGTATCGTTTTTACTGGCTGTAAAATGCACACATCTCAGCTGCCTCAGAGTTCCCGCTGTTGATCCATTCTCTGTCTCCAATAGTATTTCTAGTTCTGACATTGTTATAGTTGAAGATAAGAGATACGCATTTGCTGAGCAGTTCTGTCTTACAGTGACTTTTCCTTCGTAATGCATCAACTGGGCCTTTGCTACAAGCCACCACCTAACTTGATCGTATGTGCTATGTGTGTTTCATTTGTCAAGAGTAATGCTGCCTGCAGTCTGTGCTTTAACAATGACCTTTGAAGTTCTCTACATCTCACACCGTGGAAGATGGTTATAAGAAAATTTTAGTCATTGTCTGTGGTTGATGTATGACAGATGAAGGCCTCATCGGCTTGACATCCACCTGTTATAGACCTTGGAAAAAGGAGCAGTTTTTGCTCACAGTACAGAATGCTGTCTGACATGGATTAGTGCCATAGGTTACTAACTCGCTAGTAATCTAAGTAATCCAGGTTGCACATATGCTATCATGACAAGTGCAATAAACTAGCATTTATCTGATGTATGGGCTGGATTGGCTTAGAACTAGGCCAGTACACCTCCACCTGCTGATCTCCCCCTCCCTTCTGCTGGCTCGCCATGGCCTCTGTGCCCTGTTCTGCCTTCTGGTCCCCTCTCTGCTTCCTTATTCATGGCCCCTAAGGTCTCTACTATGATCACCCTGCCAAGTTTATAGACCTGTTTCCAGGCTTGGCCATGTGTCTGTGGGGGAAGGGAGGCCGTCATGTTGGTCTCTCTCTCGAGGACAAATTACGTCATCCTGAGCCCACAGCCCAGAAGAATGCTGAGCTGTCAGATGGTGAATTTTTCTTCACACGGCTGAAATGATGCGCTCTAGAAGAGACGCTGGCCCAAATATCTAGCTCGTCCGGAGGTGGAGCTAAAGTATTATTAAAATGAATATTTATACATCAATTGCCTCAAAAATATTTTCTATACATTTAAATATGCATGATTTGTTTTGATAGAATTACACAGCATGTGTTATTTTAAATTTTGGTAAAATAAAAACAAGTATGGACCTCATATAATTGAGCCATAGTGTTATTTGCCTGACCTATTCAAAATGACTTGGGGCTGTTTGGTGCCCTGAAATGCCCTTTCCTAAAGGACAGAGTAGTGCTCTGTCACAGCCTGAAAGTGGAAGAGCTGCACTCTGCAAGCATTCATTCCTTCGCTGGCAGAATCCCTGAGCACAGAGCGAAGGGTGGGAACAAGGGGAGGGAACAGATAAACGATGAGGTGGAGGAACAGAAGGGGGAAATGGGGCCAATAAGTTCACTGTGTGCGTTTGTGTGTGTGTGGCAGTCAGTCCACAGTGAGCTCAGTGCTCTGCTGTTTCATGCAGAAGAAAGGCTTAATGCTGACATGTGATTGCTATTGTTGTCATGGATACACAACAAGTGAGTTCATTTGGAATATTGGTTGTGTTCAGTGTTTTGATTTGCACTTGCCATGGAGGCTATGTTTGTCCCTGCGTTTGTTTGGTTTGTTTGTTAACTGAATTATCCCTAAAGAATTCTAAATGGGGTGATGGCACACGTCCCTTCACCTACACCAACACAGATTGTCGTTGCTGCTGGTTTTCAAACTAGTTTATGGTAAAATACTTACCCACCACAACTTGGGCACTTGGGGTTACATCAACCGTTCAGTAAGATATAACAACAATATTTGTTGCCAAAACAGTATGTATTTAACTTTCCCCCAAGATGTAATTTTATATCAAAGGAAAAAAATCTATATTAATAATCTCATTTAAATATATCATACACATTTTCAGTGTCGTTAAATTAATATAGGTATATGTGTTAATGCATCGATGGGTTTTACTGCTTGATTTGTATCTTCAATGGTGGAAGGGACAGTGAGTCTCAGATAGCGGTCATTGCAACGGAGAAGTGGATTTCATTACATGTCTGAGAAAGTGTAACTTAGATGGATGGAAAGAAGCTCCATTCTGCTGGAATTATGGTAATATCAGTAATAAGGGGATGGAAGAAATCAGCAAAAACAGCCATGAAACATGAAAAACTATTATTAATCCTGCTCCTAGGCTGCTCACGTTATACTGGAGCTAAAATGGTTTTCATCCTAGCATGATCCTGTTATGCAGGGTTTCCATGGTGACATCACACGAGGTTGGCAGTTTTCCCCCTAAGCATAAGTACACAGAGGCTCACAAACACAACCATGTACATAATGTTAATGATGGATAAAGTAGGTAACAAACATACATATTTGAAGGACAAACACTTGAGTGACACAGATTCTGACATAAGCTGGCGGTCCTTGCTAATAGAATTGAAAATTGAAGTATTAATTGCTTTTCAAATATTGAATTTATCAGTGCCCCTAAGCTACATTTCTATTCATGTGGCGTTACTAATGATTAAAGGTGATTGTGGCATCACTTAGACCGTGCATTTAAATGCACTTTGCATCCATACAAATTATCCAGATGAGAAAAAACACACATTAATGCAGTTTTCCAGTAGACATTCATTCATAAGTTTATTTTGTAGCTGGAGTTGTGGCTTGATGTAAATGGGTATCTGAATCAAAAATATTAATTATTGTAAAAATCACCACAGAGTGAAGAGGAAGCCTGGGCTTAAATAGGCTCTATTATAATGGAGGCAGAATTCCCAACAGAATGTTTATTGTAATTTTTAACAGTGTGTCTTGTTTTCTGTTGATAACTCAAATGTCTATCTTTGTGTGATTAATATGCATTTCTGTTTTTGCAGGGCAATTAAAGCGTTTCAGGAGGTGCTATACATTGACCCAAGTTTCTCCAGAGCTAAAGAGATTCATCTGAGACTGGGACTCATGCACAAAGTCAATACTGACTACGAGTCAAGCTTAAAGGTAAATTAGACATTTTCTGAGGCTAGCATTTATTTAAACACCCTTTAAAAATTGTTATAAATCCTAGATTTTAGTCATTGTCCATGAAAGTGTAAACTTGAGCAGCCATCACAGGGTGACTCTTTCACTCTGTATTCTTTTCCTTTTCTTTCATCTTTCAAACTGTCCATCTCAGCAGTTGATGGCAACGTTAACATTGAGGAATCATTTTCCATTCATGCCCTTCTGTATTGTCAGCCTTATGTGTAGTCATAGAAGCCTCGTTCCTGCCTGAATACACCCGACCCCGTCTAGTCCTCATATTAACAAAGGCTGCTGGATCATCTGTCCTGTCTGCCTGAACTAAGCTCTGTCTACTATCTATTGACGCATGTAAACCATAGATGTCCAGACTGTAACGGAGAGCTTTCTACTGCAGCCTATGGATCTATTGTTGTCTGAGAGTTCTGGTTCCCTTCAGGGGCAGACTGCTATGTGATCCTGGGCTTTGTTCTGCTCTAGATGTAATGTACCTCCTGGCCTACAGATTTGCTGTTATGTGTCTGACTGACCCTGAAAGAGGAGGTGAAGTGGCTTCACCACTGCTGTTTGTTGCAGGTCACATTTTAATGTATTGAGGGCCGTAGCTTTGGGTTCTATTTGAAATTGATTAATGTAAATGGACTGCATTTCTATAGCCCTTTTATCCAAAGCGCTTTACAGTGTCTGCCTCACACTCACCCATTCATACACACATTCACACACCGAAAGCCGAGGTAACCGTGCAAGGCCCTCGTGCTTTTCGGGAGCAATTAGGGGTTAGGGTCTTGCTCAGGGACATGCGACATGGAAGAGCCGGGGATCGAACCAGTGACCCTTCGATCACATGCTGCCCATGTGCTGTGATTGTTTCAATTATTACTCGAGTAGGCAATGGTAGTATTTGCATATGCTCTTGAGTATAACACTTTTTTATTGTATGAAACACAAGAAGGCGACATAAAATGTGGTTTAGGGGTAGAGTTATCACCTAGTGGAAGGTTGACGGATTGATCTTCATGTCGAAGGTCTTTGAGCAAGATCCTAACCCCAAATTGCGTCTGACAATGAAGTGGGCCTTGCATGGTTACATTGGTAGTATTGGTGTCTTCAATGGGAAATGTGAGCCAAAAATTTTAAAGCACTACAAATGAAATGCAGTTTCATTCAACATGCATGCATTTCATTCAAATTCAGTTCGGTGTAGCACAGTAAAGCTACAAATTGCCAATTCCAGGTTCTTTTTTAATATGCCAAATATATATTTGCATTTGGGACCCTCTGTGCTGTGCTGTTCTGTAACGTGAGTCAGTGTCCTTCTGTATTGCCTGATGCCACTAAGAGCTCTCTCTCATTCCCATCGCTTTGACTCGCTGGCTACTTTTGTCACCAGCTAGGCTAAACAAACCCAGGCTTATATGAAATGATGTTGCTGAGTGAGATGTAGGTCCATATCATAATGGCATAATGAAATTTTTCTGCAAACGAAGAAAAATCAAGTGCAGCAGTGGCTCATGCTATGGTGCACTTTGCACCAACCAGGTGGTTTCGCAGTCCTTTGATTGTGAAATACTTAATTATAATTCCATATAATATTTCATTATGTGGACCGGTGTTAACATTAGGGGGACAACATGAACATGAATTCTTTGAAAAATAATTGAATCCACTGCAGCACCACCACAAACACAACATCTGATCTCAAGAAGCAGATTATTATGTTGATGAAGGTAGGATCTATTGTGGAGCTATTGTATTGGGTATCAATGCGTGTGTTTGCGTTTGCGTTTTGCATTTTGCATTTGCTTGTGTGAGCCAAGCAGGCTGCACGTGCTGCACGTCCTCAGTCTGTCTTAGATGGACCCCTCCCACTGAGTCTTGGCCCACTGCCAACACCACATACACACACACACACACACACACACACACACACACACACACACACACACACACCACACATGACTGCCCCAGTTCTCTACTGAGAAAGCTGGGGTGTAATGAGCAGCGTAACTTTAGAGTGGATGTTAAATAAAGGTTGGAGAGTGAGAGATGAGAGAAAGGAAATAGGATAACAGTAAAATGTTGGAAATGACAGATTACCACAGATTAAAAGGGGTGGGTATAAAGCCAGATTTTAGTACGGATATGGTCTTCATTTTTCATTTAAGCCTACTTTCCTCCAGTTTTGCTTGCATATAATTAGACGTAACTGAGTTTCTCTTTGTCAACTGTATACATAGAAATTCCTGCTCCCATATTGGCTGCTAATTTAGTCGGTGAGAAAAGAGGAAATGAAAATGCAAGAGAGATGGCGTGTGCATGTGATCTGCCTCTACAGTGCTGTGTGGCTACAGAGAACAGCATTTAGCTGAGAAAGGAGGTGACATACAGGGAGGGGGGCAGCGTGAGGTGTGTGTGGTGTGTGTGGTGTGTGTGTGTGCTTGCCTGTTCCTGCTTTGAGGTATTTTGTGTCATCTCGCTGCACTCTCCACTGCAGCCGTCTGCTGAATAGTAATCAGTGACACTGGGATAGAGGAAGGGGAGGGAGTGGGTGAGAGAGAAAGGAAGATAGTACAGTGACAGAGTGAGAGAGAGGGAGAACGCGGAAGGCGAGACAAGGGGAGGGAGGTGGAATGCCAAGCTGACAATCCTGCTGCATTATCTGCCTGGTGGTAGAGTAAGTGTGAAAGAGAAGGGAATGGAAGGAGAGAAGAGACAGAGGGAGAGATCTACAGGAAGATGCAGCAGAGTTCCAGGATTAGAGCCATCTAGGTAATGTAGAACCTTCCTATCTAAATGTACCCTCTCCATGGGTGGGTGTTTTGTGGTCATGGATTGCTTTGCCCATTGTTAAATAAAGAGTTTATCCTCAGCAGTTTTGCTCTGTGCACACGCATATAGAGATGTGAATCACTATTGGTCTTGGTTGAAGCGTACATGTTAGATCTGACTGGGCTGCTCTCTGTTTTCATCTGTCTGACATTGACCGTACTGTATGTGTATTTCATGCTGCAAGGATAGGGACTCCTCCCGTCTGTGTGTGTTGGGGAGGGGGAGTATAGCTGCCCTTGCCTTAGCTAACATAACCTTATATGAATGCCCACCTTTAAGGTTCCAGCGTTTTAAAATTTGGAGACCCTGTGCAGTTGGGCAGCCAAACCCGGCAGCACCAGCAGTAGAGTTTGTCCTTAAACTACTGTGCAACATTCTTGTGAGCTGTTCATAGAATCAGGACCTGTGGGTTTCACTGACCTAGATATGGACATTTTTTAATACATGAACCTATGGGACTATATTGTGTTATAGCTCAGAAATGGCCACAGAACCTGTCACCTTGAGTTTGGGAGGATGCTCCTTCGAGCTCAAATCCAATTCAACCTCTAAATATGAACATCTGAAGCTGTTATGTTGCATTCCCGTTAAAGGAAATCACAGGGACACACATAAATTGGATGTGGCTATGCCATATACGGAGTAACACTATATACTGAGTAATATAACCGTATGTAATGCCTACGCATTTTCTCTGTATATGTGTACACGTTCGTATGTAGTTCTGTGCCATGTGTCCACAGCTGTGGATATTGGGAGAGTGACATCAGCTTTATCTAGCAACCTTTTCTGTTACATGATTGGACAATGTATGTTACAACATGGGGATACTGGAACTTCATCCCTTGGACTCCTCAGGTTGGACAGGGGAAAGGCGGGGAAAGGTTGCAGAAAGAGGACTGACACACTTGGGCATCACACTTGAAGTGAAAAAACGGTTTATGATCTGTTAATAAAGCAGATTGGATGCCAGTGGAAGAGAGCATTAATTCCTCTCTACTTTGTAAACTAGGACTAGCTTCACTTAGTACTTTATGGTCTAAGTTGTATCATTGATGCTCATGTGTAACAAATGAAAATACCTCTCTTTTCTCATCTCTGCAGCATTTTCAGCTGGCTTTGATCGACTCCAATCTCTGCACTTTGTCCAAAGCTGAAAGTAAGTTGTGTGTCACTGCAGTAGGCCACACGGAAACTACCCATATGAGTTGTAATGTAACATTAGATTTGCTGTACCTGATTGTCAGTGTATACAGTAATACTTCTACAGAGCAATTTTTCTTCTCTTGCTGCTGTTTCCCTGCTGACTCTGCCCAAGACTGGGGTTGCCTAGGAGACAGCACTGGCAGGGAGAGCTGAAATGCTTGTGCTTGTACACACTGTGATTTCAAATTACATTTACACTCCAGGGAAACCATCACCGTCATCCTCCCATCTGTGGCCACTGATATCTATAGGCTGAACATTTAATACCTCTGCTCATAACCTTTTTTTAACAAACAAAACCCTAATGTTTTACCTTTCTCTGGGTTTTTCTCCACAGTTCAGTTCCACATTGCCCATTTATATGAGATTCAGGTAAGCGCTCAGTTACACTTTTTAAAATTTTTAATAGACGCTTTTACTGTAACTCAAATCATTGTCTCTTAGTAGTTGTAGAGGTCTTAAATAGATGTCAGTTTTCTATGCGGTCAGTTTGTTTCTCCATATTTTCTTGAGGGATTAATTAAGCTTATTTCCTGTATCATTTGCCAGAATCCTGTACAATGAAATATTTAATTTCAACGCTTTATTGTCGTAGGTGTAATTGCTAATTTAGGCATTCTGCTGCCAGGGTTATATATGACCCTAATGATCATTACGACTAGGAGAAAGCCAGTTCTGTTACACGAAAACTGTCAAACTATTTAGAGCATTGATCATAGATAACAGCCTTAAACCTTGCCGCTTAACCTTGGTCAGTTGAGTGTTTTACATTGAATTTGGCATGCTGGAATAGATGGCGATCTCTAAGATACTCAAGCATTCCAGTGTGTTTGCAGAGACTGCAACATTTCGTTGGCACACTTTGTCAAATTTAGAAACGTCTTTATATGCGCACTTTATCTTATGCGGCCAAATTCTCCAAATTCTCTGCATATTCATTTTAAACGGGACTGCTATAAAACCTTCATTAGTGCCGCCAGGAAGGAAGTGCTCAGAGCCCATGTCATTTATATTCCTCAAGTGTCAGTGTTTACCCATAGCTGTCTCATGGCCATCAGACAGGAAGAAGCTAGGATGTGTGTGTATGTTTTGTAGACATAGGGGATAAGCTTTTCAAATGA
This sequence comes from Brotula barbata, assembly GCA_900303265.1. Lineage (NCBI taxonomy): Eukaryota > Metazoa > Chordata > Actinopteri > Ophidiiformes > Ophidiidae > Brotula > Brotula barbata. Next base: position 46,772 of record OMNV01011692.1, on the reverse strand, counting down.
ATGTGCAGATGAATGTGTTCGAGCAAATACGACTGTCAACACATGCCCACCCACTTGCGCACACCATCAGACTCATGTATACCAGATCAGATCCAAGGTCAGCGGGGTCAGTAAGTCAAAACAAACAGTGGACTCACCTCGGACTAAGCAGCTCAGGTTTCCCCAAATTACAAAGCTTCTACGGCAGTGGACACACACACATATGCCTAAGCCCACTTAAAACTGCCAGACGTGTTGAGTCTGGCCTGTCTTTCACAATGACCCTCCCCTTTGTGTGGGTGTGTGTGTGTTGATGCATGTGTGTGCATGTGCATTACAAGTGTGTGGAGGTCTTTAGACTCTTTGTCTATCCAGTGAGAACCATAAAACACGCTGACCCCCTGTCTGGTTTAAGCAACCTCTCTGTCTCGCTCCTCTCATTCTTCCTGCAGAAGAAATACAGAGCAGCAAAAGAAGCCTATGAAAGTCTACTGCAGACAGAAAATCTTCCTGCACAGGTCAAGGCAACTACACTGCAACAACTTGGTGAGTGCTTCTTGTCCTGTTGAGCAAAAACTCACTCCAGTGCTCTGGGAATGTCGTTTTTCACTTTTGTTTAGGGCAATTTTCTACCAAACAGTAGAAACAAAGTTTCACTGCATTCCAAGTAGCTGTGGTTTTCACACTGCAGGTCCAAGTTTATCTGCTACAAGCGTACATTGTCTCTTAAGTTCCCTTCCCCCACAGAGGGATGCATGTTCAACTGCAAACTGTTTTTGCATTATATATGAAGTATTTTCTAAATATTGTTTAGGAAAATAAACATATGCTGACAAATATTAGTTTTAGTCAAACTATAAACACCAGACAGAATATCAGATTTTGATAAAGACATTTGGCCTTTTTAAACAAGAATGTAATTGTCAAAATTAAATAACTACGTCATGTAGTTATGTTAAGATAAAGAAGCCTAACAACACGCATGGCACATGTATAGAAGATGTAATGATGACTTTGCTGATGCAAAGCCAAAAAACCATCATGCCGCCCAATGAGCATTACTCTTCCAATAATGTGACCATGTAACCGTCAAAATTCATATATATATATATATATATATATCATTCCTCTTTTCAAAAAGCAGGGGCTCTGCTGTGCAGTGTTCTCTTTGTTCTGTAGGATTTGTTTAGATTGGGGCCATTTCAACTGGACTTGCATGAAATATGAAGACAATAACATTGTCTTGTTTTTTGTTGTTGTTTATGAGTGAGGCAAGAATGCTGCAATGATAACGCAATAAACGTATACTAACATGCTCAGAGTTAGCAAATTACCAAGAGATAAATGCGTTAAAGCATAACTTAAGATTTCTCTACTGGCACGCTTGTTCTCCTCACTTTCATTGAGATATTTTCTATGTACAAGGCAGGATGTTAACTACTGCACCATCAGGCAATATCTACTGAGATAGATGGTTAGGTAGGCTGAGCGTCTTACCGCCGTGTTGGTAAAATGTCTGCGTGAACCTCCAGGGCTTTGACCTGCTCAGCAGTGTCTGCACTTAAGCTGAACATGAGGTCAGTAAATAAGTAAATCTTTGTCTAGTTGAAAGCTGCAGCAAAATTGCACTCAGTGTTCCGTGAACAGCTACTCTGTATTAGCCAGTACCTCACAGATTGGCACTGTCAATGGTGAAAATGAAATTTTGAAATATTTACAAAACTGCATAAGATGTATTTTCTACACAATTTACAATGTATCACTTTATACATCTTTCAAAATGTCAGGGGAAAACAACACATAGTGAAATCTTATCAGGCTCAAGTACACCTTTAGCATTCAGATGGGCCAGGATTCGTGACTGTATCTAGCTGTGGCCTCAACATGTAAAACATGCTGCCAACTGATTTAAACAGACCATGGTATCTTTTATGTCCACATTGTGTGCGTGAACTAATGCAGCTTTGTGGGGCGTGGTCCACCTTATAATTTATAATGTTAGAACAGTTAGCAGCATCTGAGCAGAAAATCTCAAGGTTTGCCTTTGAAGGTCTCTGCTGTGTATGAATGGCAGAATTCAATAACTGATCAAACACAGACCAATGGACGTTTGCTTCACATCAACTGTGTAGATGGCCACCCCCAACCTATTCACCCAGTTGTTAAAACCATTCCCTCTCTAGCCTGCTGGGGTTGCCATGGAGACCAGTGGGAATTGCTACAGGTGTATGGGAGTGTGTGTGTGTGAGGAGGGGGGTTGGAGTCACTTGTTTAGTGTAGCTTATGTGAGACCTTTTGAAGTGTGTGTGTGTTTGTGTGAGAGAGACCCCCCATCCTCCTCTTTTCTTTCTCCTTCTTGAAGAGCTTTATAAGCAAGAGCCATTTGCTCCACTTATGACACAAGGCCATTTACGCATTGAACAGTGGACACACAAGTATTAGCTATTTTATGTTTTATGTGTTAACTATTTTTCTTAGTATTTTAATATTATACCCGATTGTATTCCACACTGCTCTGTAACTGTGTAACTGTTGCACGTTCCTCTATTTGGTGCACGTGCTAGCCTTTGTACTGAAGTATTAGAGGAAGGTTTTTGGCTCTTAATGACTGGGTTCCCTGCTTTTCCAGGCTGGATGCATCACACAGTGGAGCAGCTGGGAGATAAAAGCACCAAGGACAGCTATGCCATCCAGTGTCTGCAGAAGTCTCTAGAAGCAGACCCAAACTCTGGCCAGTCCTGGTACTTCCTTGGCAGGTAAGAAAAATAAAGGTGTGGGTGTTTGTGTTTTTTGCAGGGCTGGACTCACACCTGTTAGAGCTTGGGGGAATTAGTGTGCACTGGTTGGACTCTTTGCTTTACCTTGAAGCCATCTGTCAGTGTGCCATGATGATGATCATGGATATTTCGGTTTTCTTTCTATTAAGCTTGTACAAGTAATATATATATTTTCATTTTCATTTACCCTAATATCTTTAAAAATCCAGTTGGGCCCTAGTAAGTAATGCCAATGAGCCAGATGTTGGAATGTACTTCACAATAAAACAGGGCTCCAGATTGTGACCAAACTGTTCGCCAATGTGCTATAATTGTCCAACTTTGAAGAAAATCTAAAGGATGCAGTATGCTTCATCCCTTCTACTGGCAAATTCGGTGGGCTCTGCGCACAACAAAATTCTTAACAGCACTGTACCATCAGCCACACCTGAATCACATAGTGATTTGCTGGTTGTGGCCAATCAGCCAAGTGGGGAAGGGCAACTGAAGAGCTTTTGTTTTCTCTGTCACTGTTTTATCTGTTTATATGCCTGCTTGTAATTGTGCACGGAATGGACAGTTGGTTAATGTCACCAACTTCTCCCTTCTTCCTAAAGTGAACGTTACTGTCGTTTCTAAAATTTATACGATTACGCTTAGATTACAATGACACACACACACACACACACACACACACACAACATCCTCATCTCTCTTGCAGCATGCTTTTTCCTCCACAATTATAACTTCTGATAGGGTCTCTGACCACATTGCACAGGTTTTAGGAAGATGCATACTGCAGCCTAAAGTCCACCAATTTCACCTCTGCAACCTACCATAGACTTTACATTTCAATTATTATACACTTGATACATATTAAAATTCCAAAGAAATTCCAAGTAAAAGCAGGATATGTCAAATCATTAAGAGCTGTAATGATAATAGTAATAATTGTATTTGTGGTTTAGGTGTATCTCATGCTTCCTATTCTTGATTTCTCCAGGTGTTACTCCAGTATTGGGAAAGTGCAGGATGCCTTCATCTCATACCGTCAGTCCATTGATAAATCGGAGGCTAGTGCGGACACCTGGTGCTCAATAGGGTAAGAAAAGACCTTTCGTTGCATGTCCTGTTACATTGTGAGGCATAATTAAGGAAGGTAACGTAAAGCAGGTCACATCATGTGGATTCTGAGAGAGGAGAAATGGCTGATGCCTTATGCTTAGGCTCTGAAAATAGAAACAGTAGCTGCATTGCGACAGAGAGCGAAAGTAGAAGGTTGATAATAGAGCAGTGAGAAAGGATCTGTAGTTGGAAATATGAAGGCAGGGGCTCCTCTTGGGGACTGACCAAGAGGTGATGTAAGGACCTGAATCCAAGATTGTGAGATGTTTTGTCTTATTCCCTCTTCTTCCATCTGCTTCTAGGGTGCTTTACCAGCAGCAGAACCAGCCTATGGATGCACTGCAGGCCTACATCTGTGCTGTTCAACTCGACCACAACCACGCTGCTGCCTGGATGGACTTGGGCACCCTTTATGAGTCCTGTAGCCAGCCGCATGACGCTATCAAGTGCTACATCAATGCTACACGCAGCAAGGCCTGCCTCAACACCACTGCTCTCACACAGCGCATCAAACTGCTGCAGGTGAGACTGACATTTAGATAACTGATGCCCCTCAGTCAGCTGGGTTTGTTAGATGTTGTGGTTTTGATGTGTGTATTGTGTGTTGTGTTTGGTGCTGATGCAGTTGATGTTAAATGCACTTTGTGCTTTTTTCACTTTGATTTTTGGCCATTGAGATATGAATAATAATTCATATTGGTGTGAGCACATTTTGTCACTTGTAACAGTTAAACACATCATGGCAATGAGTATGTTTGAATGATTGCAAAATGATTTAAGTGCATCATCTTTTAAAGGGTTTATACAGACACTTGTACTGTGTCTAGTGCCTTCACCGCTGAAATATGTATCTTCCACAATTTCTCTTAGGCTCAGTTCTGTAACCTACAGCCAGGTAGTCTGCAGAATAAGAGTAAAATGCTTCCTAGTATTGAGGAGGCATGGAGCCTACCCATTCCCGCTGAGCTCACATCCAGGCAGGGGGCCCTGAACACTGCACAGGCACAGCAGGTGAGAACCAGAGGTTCCAGCTTCCTGGAAACTTCTAAGATAATAAATTTTTGAAGAGGACTAAGGCTGAGCGTTTGCTCTAATGCTTTCAAATGTGCTATCTAGCCAATCTAAGATAACATTTTATAACTAGTTTCAAGTCCATTAGGCGTACTTGCCACAGTCTGGAAGACTAGGATGAGGGCATTTTACCCAATGACTAGTGTGGTATCTGACATTAAAAGTGACTATGCTTGTAACGTTAGAATGGCAAAAATAAATATAGATCGCTATACTGTAAGGCGCTCATGTCCCAAGACTCTTCTGCTTAATTGCTTAATGCAAAGATGTAGAAATTGTGTGCAGGCTTTTCGATTCAATTGGCAAAAACCAAAAGTCTTTAATCTTCCGTTAGTTGAAAAAAAGTTGAAGCCAGTACGAAAAGCTTTCCACTTCAGTATGTTCCTGAGAAAAATGGGGCCCTTTTAAGAACCAAAGTACACAGACCCCAGGGTGAATCTCAGCCACCTTCAACAGTCAGTTGAATACGTTTCAATTCACATCCGCACAATTCTGATTAGTCCCTTTATTATTAGTCCCTTTATTATGTAGTCTTGATGTAATCCTGTCAACACAACTTACTATTAGCGCTTCCCTTATTAGCTACAAAAGACAACATTGACATTTGGATTGTCTGAACTATACTTCAAACAACTGCATGGGAATGGGAGTTGACTGGTGACATTTTTTTTTTGCACATTCAATATGTTGACCTTCAACATCGAAACGCCCATGTGTAAAGGCTAAATGTAAATATTGATGATGCAACCCGGTTTACAGTACAGGGACAATATCACCAACATTTCAAAAAGCAGGAGACACTAGAAAACTGCATGCCTGCATGTCAATGTAGTCCTCTAATAATGGGAATAAATGTTACATTACCTCACATCTCAATCATGACATCAGTACTCTGTACTTGGTTACCTTAATCAAACTCTGTCAAATAGATTAAGGTGTTATCACAAACCATACATTGATTGAACTGAGTATTATTATATGTGTATTATTTTATTTATTATTGTTATTATTTGAAATGCCTAAATTGTGGTAGAAGTCTGGTTTTGGCTGCTCAAAGCTTTTATTTTGCACTGGATATTTTTGGGTTATTGGAAAAGAAGTTATTTCTTGTCCAGAATGTTCTCACAAGATATTTGTTTCTCACCGTGTAAAGGGTGTGCAGGGCCAGTCCTCTAGCAGTCACACAGATGCACAACCCAGTCCTGCCAAGAGGAAACGTACCGCCAGCCCAGTGAAGGTATTGCGAAGAACGTTAATTACCTATCTGTTGGTCAATGAAAAAGATAATTTCATTCAGGTGAACTCCCCTACAAATTTAAAGACCCACATAGCTCACATAGCACATATGCCACCGATTTTTCTTTTCTCTTGTTAACAGAGTGTGCCAGATTCACTGGTGAACAACCCTGTGCAACCGCAGGTCCCCAGCTGGTACCTATCCCAACAGAAACTTCAGGCAAGAAACAGCCAAATTTATAAATCTTTCCTTAAAAAAGCGAAGTCCTGCAAAGAACAAGATGTATAATGAAATGTTTGTCTGTTTTTGTGCAGCTCCTGGATCATTTGCGGCGAAACCGGGTTAACCTAAAGCCCCTCCAGGTGCAGATGCTGGAACAGCTGGAGAACCAATTCTCTCTTATGCAACTACATCAGCAGCAGGTACACGCACATCTTGATTATGCACAGTAACCATACAGATTTCTGTGCATGTAAAAACGAATTGTCTTGATGATTTTTCTATTTGATCAGCATGCCCAGTCACAGAACCGTCGTTATAGATGTAGCATGGACAAAGGACAAATATTACAGCACTTCAGATGTTCATGTAGAAGTTTCACTTGATCACAACACAATGACGTCAACTGACATGTGCTTGTACACACTGTGCCTGCATGATGGCAAAAATAACTAGACAGTAATCTGTATTTGTGATGCAAAAATGAAAACCAAAAGCCCAGCATTGAAGAAAGACAAATAACACGAACTAGCATGCCATTTTCATGCAGGTCTGAATGTGGAATATGCTTAGAACAAGTACAGTTATTAGCTTTGTTGTCTTTTATTAATGGAAGAAGGAAATGCAAAAATAAGAAAAAAATTAATTTCCATCTGCAAGCAAGGGACAGCTTGATGTATCGGGACATTGAACAATAGTTCACTGCATACATTCTCTAGAGTTCTGAGTAGCACTCCATGCATACAGTATGAAGTAAAATGCACGTTAAGTCAATAGAAATATGGTATTTTATTATGGACATTAATGGTTTCTTCCTTTTGACTCTTCTTGTTTTTCTTCGCTCTGTTGTGTCAGATGAGGCAGCAGGCAGCAGCGGGTGGCCAGTTGCGACCCAGCCTTCCCAATGGTCCTTCGACTGAGTCGTCTCACCACCACGCTGGCCTCTCCCACAGCTCCCCTCTAAATCACATGGCTGTCCGGCCCCCACGTGTTACTCTACCCACAACGAGTGGATCCTGTTCAAGTTCAGCAGGGCCGTCTGGTCACACAGACACGGGTTCTCTGGGCAATAATCACACCATGGGACTGGGAGGTGGCGGCACAAGCAACGGAAAGGTGCCTTACCCGCAGCAGAACTCTCTACCTCACAACTGCCCAGCCGCCAGCCACCCCAGCACCAGCAGCACTGGCAGTAGTCCCAGTCAAGCAGACGAAACATGGAGGAGCCAACAACGCAACACCACCACTCAGGTAGCCGCTGGTTTCTTTGACTCCTCCCATCTGGTTCAGCCTTTTATTCGCAGGTCCATGACAGTCTGTGCTCCTTCATGTTGTGATGTTGGTTTGGTTCGTTAGCAGTGTTTTGTGTGAATGAATTGTTCTCTGATTGTACTTTTTGTTCATTTTTTTGATTAGGGGCTTCAAAAAGGTCCAGGTTCACATTCGGCAGGTCCCAATGGAGAACCCCCTTTCTCTTCCTCTTCCTCCTCCCCCCGTCAGACCTCTCTCTCTTCCTCTGGCGCTCTCAATCAGGTTGGACATTCCTCTGGGCACTGCACTGCCTCCTCCTCGGCCTCCTCTTTATCCCCCACCTCCCCCCAGACCACGCCCAACCACTTGTCCTCGCCCCCCCACTCTGCTACTACCTCAGGGGCCCACACCAAAGACACCACGCCTTCAGGGGGCAATAACAGCAGCAGTGGTGCGGCTGACGCTTTGCCATCAGGTCCTGAAGCCACCAGGCATTCCGGAGGAACACCCCTAAGTCCCAGCACGATTCCCGCACAGGGATTGAGTAATCACATCCAGACGTGCGTGACGGACAGCTCTGCTAACCTATCTCAGCCCAGCTCTCCTGCCCCTTGTGTACTCAGTTCAGACAATCCTCAGCTCTCAGCCTTGCTAAAGGGAAAAGCCAATAGTACCAGTAATGACAGTAACAATAACTACAGTAACCACGGAGGGACTAACTCAGATAAAATTAACAACGGCCACCCGGGTCTCCACAGTGCTGCCAAGCCACTCTCAGAGAACTCAGTGGCATCCTCACCACTCTCAGCCATGTCCACCGCGACACCTTCTCCCCGATCGGCAGATCCCCATACCACCAATAGCCTCTCCTGCCTTAACAGCCCCTCCAGTACCAACTGCCAGGGGCCTACACTCAATGGCAAGGGGCTAGAGGATTCCCAGAGCCCTATGGCAGTGGAGCCTTCCAGGGGAGTTCATAAACACTCAGCCCCCTCTAATCTGGCACCTTGGTCCTCAGTCTCCATCTACCCAAGCTCCAATGAAGTGCTCAAAGTGTGCAGGTAAGCAGTGTGTGTCCCTCAAGAAAAGATTAAAATATTTGCATACCATCTTAGGAAACAGGAGAGTGATAGTTGCTATGAGGTGTTGTCTTGAGGTGTATTCTTGGGTGATTTCTTTTTCTTTCTTTTTTTTTTGTGAATTAATTTTGCATTTACTTGACTCGTCTTGAGCCAGCTAACAGTGAATTGCTCAAGGCATCATCCCCACAATGCCAATATTTGCCAAAAACGTTATGGGAAGTTTGTGATTCACAGGTGTGATTGTGTAACATTTGCGGTCAGGAAAGCGCATACAACTAGATCACAATCATGGGATTTTTATTACTATCTGTCAATAGAGTTCAACCCCAGTATCAACAGATCTATTTATTGGGCCTTTTTAAAGTTTTGTATAGTGTAGAGCTATTGTGAAAGTAAGGTTTAGACAGGATTTGGACCACTTCATTCTCAGCATTAATGAAGAACTATGTTTCAAACACATCCAAGTCTGCAGCAGTCGTTTGAGAATGCAGTGCAACTGGATAACCTCACAAAAATACAGGCAAACTGACTTTTTTGAAGGTAGAGTGGTGGTGCCTGCATTGGGTGCACATGGTCAGTGTTTTTAATTGTAAGTGACTGACGCCTGGTATTAATTTTGTCTCCACAATTCACAGTTGAAAGAAAATCCAATTGGAAATGCAGTTGACATACTGAATGATGAAAAGGTTTGAGTGGCTCAGGACTTTTGAATCAGATACTTATTTAAACTTATTAAAAATGTCTACATTTTAGGCCTGCAAAGTGTAAAATATCAGCATGGGCATTTTGAACATGCAGTTGTTACATCACAAAGTTCTGCAATGGCAAATAGTGTAGACAGGATGTACGGAGACACTCTGAGACAAACAGGACCACTTTTTAACCAACATAGCCACCATGTCCAGCTATAATAGCTAACTAATAGTTTGATATGATGTAATATCTGACCTTGTAAACATAATGGACATTAATGAAAAACTTTGAAGCAATTGCACATAAATGGAGAAACATTGTCTGTTATACTTAAATGTCACCGAGCAGCATTACTTGCTATGGGGTGTTTCTTGTTAGCTTGTTTTCTACAGTTTTGATCATCGGTCTTGTCAGTACGTGAGGCAGAGAGTTACTCTTTTACTGTAGCAGTGCCCTGTGTCTAAGAATGAGGAGTTAAAATTATTTCTAGTGGTGTTACGAATTTTGCTGATATATTGTTTCAGTCAATTAAGTACAAATATATAAACTATATTTCTAGCATCTCCTTTCGTCAAATTTTCTTGATATTAATATATTATCAGTAGCAACAAGCTTTTTTCTGAGCT
>OMNV01011692.1:12108-36678 GCA_900303265.1 Brotula barbata | reverse complement strand
CCTCCGCCAAGACCCCCGCGCACACCCTCCCCTGCTCTGCCAAAGGACAAACTCAACCCCCCAACGCCCAGCATCTATGTGCGTACAGCCACACCATAAAAGGAGAAGTGTTTATGATGTTGTATGTGATGTTAGCGCTGCAGTGTATTGGCTGCATTACCAAATACAAATGGTGGTCTCCAATGTGTCCACATTCCCTGACCGCTCTTGTCTCTCCTCCTGGACATGCAGCTCGAAAACAAGAGAGATGCGTTCTTCCCTCCTCTCCATCAGTTCTGCACCAACCCTGCCAACCCTGTCACTGTCATCAGAGGACTGGCTGGAGCCCTGAAACTAGGTAAGAGGCCGTGATGGGGATGTACAACACTGCGTTCTACATGGATGACACCAATCAGAGAATCGATAGTTGATTTTCTTCTTCATCTGATGCAGTGACAGAAGCTTGATATGTCCGTCTTTCCTCACGTGGCTTTGTGGGTGTGTCCCTGAAGTCACTGAGTGTTTGTGCCCGGATAGGTTTGACATACATAACAACAGCACCACCTGCAAGTGGACAATGTTACTGCAACAATTTGTTGTAGAAAACCCAGGTTGACTTTGCCAAGAATTCACATATCTTTACTCTTTTTACCATGGCCTACTGCTATTCTGTGTGATATTGTAATATCACATATTGTCAAACCAATTATTCAGTTGCGCGTTATTTAATGTTGGAATTCTCCCCACATGGTATAATTCAGGATTTTAGAATAAAATATAAATGCGGTATTTTTTTGATCTGTGAAAATTAAGTGGAGCAGACTTATTTTTGAGATATTCCAAGAGGTTTTTTTTTCCGGTGCGTAATGGATTTCTCATGCATTTATCCTCAACGGAAAATGTAAAAAAAAAAAAAAAGAAAAAAGATGATGTCATTACATTACCAAATAGCTCTGTGAGGAAATGTTATTATAAAGATAGCACTTACACCACATTTGTGCTCCAGGTCTTTAAGCTGTGTACTGATGATTGATTTTGTGCCTGTGGATACAAATAAGGCAGAAATAATTATATGAGAAGAAGCCTTTCTCCATACTGAATTAGGCACATACCCTGTATTGTAGTCTTTACCATGTCCTCCATAAATGTTGTGTACGCAGATCCCACATTCGTACTTTGTCCCAGTCCATCATCCTTTATCAGCATGTGAATTGTGTAAATAGACAAAGTAGACAATATCATGAAAAGTAAGGGCAAGGAAGTTGGACCAGGTATCAGATTACCTTTATTTTCACATAAGAATGTGGCCCAAAAGGATCTGAGAATATATATGAGATGGTTCTGTGTGCCTTTTACAGTTTCCATGTCCATAACATACTGTATATCTGAGCACATATGGGGGGATAAAAGATGAGAAAAAATGGGAAAAAATGGCTCACTGCTGCCTGGCATTGTAAAAGTATCCTTTCAACCACCAGTTTTTTTTCTGTGTTTTGATTTAGACCTGGGTCTGTTCTCTACTAAGACACTGGTGGAGGCTAACCCAGACCACCTGGTGGAAGTGCGGACCCAGTTGGCGCAGCCCACAGATGAAAACTGGGACCCCAGCGGCAGCAGAAAGATGTGGCGCTGCGAGAGCAGTCGCTCGCATACCACCATCATCAAATACGCCCAGTACCAAGCCTCGTCTTTCCAGGAGTCACTGAGGGTCAGTGGGAGACGATTCACACAAATGTTAGGACCAGGCACATTTGGCAACACAGGCTATTGATGTATCTTATAAAGAGGGCTTGGGCCAAACATTGATTGAGCGATAATTATGTATAACTTAGCCAGATTGATTATTCATATTTTGGCAAGTCTGTATTCTGAGGCTGTAAAATTATTGTACAACTTAACTTTGTAACTAATAAATTAAGTAACATTCAAGGGCATGTTCAACTCAGGAACAACAGGATTACTTATCACGTACTTTCAACATCTACATTTACATTTTATACGCATTGCTCTGTCGATGCTATGTCAAACGTGAGCAGGGCCCAGGGCCTGTGACATGGAGGACTGTTATTTACATTATTACTTTGATAAAGCATTGAAGTTTGGAGATCTGCCATAACTTCAGCTCTAGTCACCATCACTCTTTTAACGTGTTCCTTCAGGCATTCCTCAGTGCAGTATTTACAACTGATGCACCAACCAAAAAGTGCACATCCTCACGTGGGTTGCATTGACAGCTGGATTCCAAACCTGGACCAAGCTGTATCAGGGTTCACTTGAACCATCTCATTGTTTTAGTCTCCACCAGTGCAAATGCTCTTTCCTTACATGTGTAATCAAAACGCAACAAGGTGAGATTTAAATTAACAAAATGCCAGAGGTGTGAAAGTGACCCAAGTCAAAGCTCCTTTATCTCCTCTGACTCCTTCATAATAAAAGCTTTATTTTGTGGTTGCTGGTGGGAAGCTTTTACTACCGAGCAGCAGCAGGAAGTGACTGGTTAGCCTTAACTTACCTATACATGACAGAAATCTGTTCCACAAAGTAAATTGAAAAGTAATAAATACATATCACATATATACATAATTAATACATATATAACAATTACAATTACAACAATGTGTAATCACAGATCGGGTAAATTCCACGTTTTCATCAGCGAGAGCTCAAATGACTTTAAAGAAATAATTTGCTCTGTTATTGTTGATGGCACCAAAAGAATGTTGCTGTCACAGACTCAAGTAAGAATCATCTTTAATTCTGTGGCAGGAAGAGAATGAGAAGAAGAAGGAAGTGGAAGCAGAAGCAGGCTCCTCTGAGAGGTGAATTCTCATTGTCCCTCTTTGTCCTTCAGATTGTGCACAGGTTTTTCTTTTTCGTTACTAACTGGGTCATTCTCCTGTGTTCTCAGTGCACTACGGCGAAGGAAAGGGCCCTTTAAACACATCAAGTTTGGCACCAACATTGACCTCTCCGATGAAAAGAAGTAATTTGCTGCGTTTATGCATGTTTTGACTCTTAATTGGGTAAAGGCATAAATGAAATTTCTCTGTTTATGTATTCCTTTGATGTAACCTTTTCCCTTCCAGGTGGAAGCAGCAGCTTCAGGAGTTGACAAAGCTTCCAGCTTTTTCCAGGGTGGTGTCAGCTGGTAACCTGCTGAGCCATGTAGGACACACAATCTTGGGTATGAACACCGTCCAGCTCTACATGAAGGTCCCTGGAAGCAGGACGCCAGGTACACATTAAAGAATATTACTGTGTCCATATTTACTATAATCATAATAATATTTGTTTGTAATTGTGATAGTATGATCATCCTCTAACGTGTCATATTTAGGCCACCAAGAAAACAACAACTTTTGCTCAGTCAACATCAACATCGGCCCTGGGGACTGTGAATGGTTTGCTGTGCCTGAGCCATACTGGGGAGTCATCAATGACTTCTGTGAAAAGTATGTTTCTGGAAAACACACCTCATGAGGTTTTATCAACTGTTTTTGTACAACAGAGGTTGATCCTCAAGAGTTTTAAGAGTTTACTGATAACTGTGTGTTTGTGCGTGCGTGTGTGTCCCTCCTGCAGGAACAACATCAACTTCCTGATGGGTTCCTGGTGGCCCAACTTGGAGGACCTGTATGACATCAACGTGCCCGTCTACCGGTTCATCCAGCGTCCTGGGGACCTGGTTTGGCTGAACACAGGCACCATCCACTGGGTTCAGGCCATTGGCTGGTGCAACAATATTGCATGGAATGTGGGACCACTCACAGGTGAGAGCACGGCTGGGATTAGAGATTTCACACATGCCACGTAGGGACAAGACCAAATCACGATGGTCATGTGAGCTCCACACAGCGGTTTCTTCTGCACAGGGAAACTGAACAAAACCATGCTTGAACTGCGTCCTAAATGTAGAAGACACAGGGCAACCGCCAGGTGCAGCTGCATGTGCTGCTAAAACAAGAGCATCATTCTCAGCAAAACTCCCCTGGATAAATGCAGGTTGGGGAAGAGATAAACTGAAGATTCCTCTCTTGGCTCTTTCTGCAGCCCATCAGTACAAGCTGGCAGTGGAGCGCTATGAATGGAACAAACTACAGAGTGTCAAATCCATTGTTCCCATGATCCACCTCTCCTGGAACATGGCTCGGAACATCAAAGTGTCGGACCACAGGCTCTTTGAGATGATCAAGTGAGGACTCAAATCATTTTTGCTCCTAATGAAGCCTGATTTCCAACACAAACATCATATGAGTGTTCCTAAAAAGTTGACGACCAGCTAAATTTCTGTGTGTGTACGCCAGGTATTGTTTGCTGCGGACTCTGAAGCAGTGTCAGATGCAGAGGGAGATGCTGTTGGCTGCTGGGAAGGAACTGGTGTGGCACGGACGAACGCAGAATGAGCCGGCGCACTACTGCAGTATCTGCGAGGTGAGTGCACAAACACATGCTGGACTTAGGCCCAGGCCACTCAATCTGTACTTTCCAATGACTTGACCAAACGTATCGTCTTCAGGTGGAGGTGTTCGATTTGCTGTTTGTAACAAGTGAAAGCAACAGCAGGAAAACATATGTGGTGCATTGCCAGGACTGTGCCCGTAGGGGGAGCACTAACCTGGACAACTTCGTGGTGCTTGAGCAGTACAAGATAGAGGACCTCATGCAGGTTTATGACCAGTTCACACTGGTACGTACATGGCACAGCTTTTCACTTATTTATTGTCATGTCTGGTTATGTGTACCACTGACGGACCAAGCCTTTGTCTGAGACATCTGTGTTCATCTTTGTCTCCACAGGCGAGTCCTCTGCCTTCCTCCTGATGGAAATATTCTGAAGACAACTATAACCACAATGGACTTGGACATTTTTATTTTTGTTTTCTGATATTCAGGAAGTTAAGCCGGCAGTCCTCTTAACTGCATTCTGTAGCTATCCCTTAAGGCAGCTGTGTGAAAGCTGTGTGTCTATGCAACATGCCCAGAGTGGTGTATGTCTCCCCCCTGTGGACTGGAGGGGGGTGGCAGCTCCTCCGTTCGTCTTGACCAGACTGTTCTACTGCTGGCCCAGCTGGACTTCTCCTCACAACATCCTTATTAAAAAAAGAAAAAGAAAAAAAAAGATAAATAAAAGTTTTGTATATATTACGTTACAACTGGCAACAACAACACAAGAGACTACTGATTGATTATTTCGTCTTTTCTTCCATTTTTGTGTTGACAGAGGAATTTTTCCCTCCTTTCCCTGAGGTGAGCAACTAGCATAGCTGGTGTTTTGTATGGTAGACAAACATTTCTACAGTCAGGAGAATAAGAATAAAATGTTCTGTAATGTGAAAAGTTTAGTGACATATTGATTGCAACATTTCCCTGTTAAAATGGTTTTAGTCTTTAATTTAGTTTTGTTGAAAACACGATGATTATGTTGGTTATTTTGGGGGAGAACCCCCTATAGAGAAACTACAGCCAAGTCACAGATAAAATGGGTTGCACAGACGAGTGAACTTTTAGGTTGTGCTTTTTTTTAATTTTAATGTAAATTTACACTATTTATAAATGCATATTTATTGCTTGGACATATTTGTTGATGGAATGCTGTAATTTTTCCACAGTACCTGCCATTAAATTGAAGGAGCCTTGACATTTTAAGCACGGCCCCTCATACGTTTTCTATATAAATAAAACTGCTTAGTAAGCATTGTACAGAGACCTTCGTTAAATTGTTTTATTGTTGAAGGATGTTTTATGCATCAATAAACAACAGTCTTTATTTACATCTGCAGCGCTGTCCTTTGATTTACCACATCTTTACTGTAAGATGAAGTGACAACTGACTGGTTGTGTCTGTTTGGTACGGACAGTTACTCTCACCTGGTCGGAGGTGTGAATGGTGCTTAAAGGGTAAACGGCAGACTACACGTAAACTTAAACAACAACTAAATGGCAAGTCCTTCTGGATATTTTGGACCAGAACCAGAAGTAAATGTAAGAACAATTCTGGGCTCCAGGCAGAGTGCGAACGTTGCAGATGGCAGAGCACAGATGATGGACCTGTTATCCAAGCAGTCCTACAGATCGGCTCGTGGTTGGTGGTCTGTTGAGCTAAAAAAAGGTAGCAAGTAAAGATCGCTCATGCACAACCTATCTTCTCACTTGTGTGTAAAATAATGATCGTAAAAGCTGAAAAGAATCAAATTACACAAGATCACAAGATTCATAGACCAAAGTCAGTTTCTTACCCTTTCATGTCCCTGTGCCGTAACAAGGACACGAAGGCTCATTAGGTCTTTCTGCAGTGCATGCAGTCGCCCTGTTCAGTCAGGACACTGTTGTCTCAGTCAATGAGCACGCAATCAAACGCCTTTCGGAGTTTCTGTCAGATATAAATACCAAGATTGTTTTTATCTGATCTGGTGTCAAATTCCAATTTTTATAGAAGTTGCTTCTTGCATATTTTTTGTCATGGCTACTAAATACAGGCCTGATGATGCCACAGTTTGCTGGAGATGAAAAAGGGGAACTTTGTCAATTGACAGTTAATAAAAGAGGAACAAACTGCATTTCCTATCACTATGTTAACAAAAAATAAACGATTTATGGGACCCGACTAATCCCCCCACTCCCCATGTATGCTAATGAATGGTTTTGTGCGGACACCCATGATCCACTATGACCTGCCCTTGATCATTTGACGTAAACGTTAGAAACTCTGCTGAAACAGAAAAGGACAATAAAGATCACATGAATAATTTGGATATGCTAAAACATGTTAGCTTTGTTTATGACAAACCAGCTTATTCAGAATGCATTGGTAATGTCTCTCCAAAGGCCCATCAGTACTACAGGCTTCAATCGCTTGATTGCTGTCACTTAACATCGATCATCTTCGTACTGCAGTGTTTTAAAAACTGCCGCTGTTATTATTAAAAATGAGGCACTAAAGTCTTTTTGAGCCTCAATAAACAAAGTGCATGTCATCAAAATGACTTTGTGTCCAGTTCATCACTGTTTGGTATAAATAACATATAATCAAATCACAATGAGCTTTTGTACAGTTGACTGGTGAGGCTAACGAGCAGTTTAACAGCTGAATGGAGTTTGTAATCCATACAATTACAGAGTTGTGAATAATGTTTGTGTCTATGGTATTTTATTTAAATCATAATAACCCAAAAGGTTATTATGATTTATTATGGTGTCCAATGTAGTGAAGTGCTAATTGACCTACAGGTAGACCCAACGAGTACAGTAAAACAACAAAAAGATTCTAGGACTCATTGTTAAAAAATTATACAGTCAAACGTAAAAGACTGGGCGGTACAGCGCCACCATAAGGCCAGTTGGTATCAAAACTGTAATGGGTTCTTTCCTGGATCGTGTCTGGCCAGCAAACCAGGACTCATTGAATTCTACCAATAACTTTTTGAGACTTCCTGCTAACAAACACACAGACAACGGACAACAATGTCACGATACCCAACCACAAAGAATCCTGAACAATTGGCATAGTCGCACAGAGCAGTCACAATAATAAAAATAATAAAAATAATAATAATGACCAGAACATCAGTCTATGTTGTTAGTAGATGCTTGAGAGCTTAATTTAAAAACTGACTGCAGATCAATGTTTTAAAATCGGGGGAAAAAACTAAACCAATGACAAAAATGAGGAAGTCTAAGCCAGTTGTCCAGATATTCTTTAAATGAATGAATGAATGAATGTAGTTATCGCTCTCATGAAAGTCCATCAGTTGTTTTTCATCACTCTGGTTGTAATAGGAGCTTCATTAACTGCGGCGACGTTGGCTGAGTGGAACGAGCGCTCTGACGATCATCGCAGGCTTTTCTCTAAAATGGAACATAAAGCGAATGTCTGTCAAAATATCCAACAACTGCAGGTGTGGGTTGTGTTGATGTGACAAGCTTTTATATGGCCACACTCACTGGGTGTGAAAGTCATGAATAATAATGGAGCTGCACGTCTGAGATGATGATTTCAGGCCTGTGTGCCACTGTAATCCTGTGACAATGCAGTACACTGTGTCCTTCACCTGAATCGTTCCTCTCAAAAGTTCAGAAAAGCCGTGAAAATGTTAATTGTTCTCAGTGGCTGACGTTCATTGTGCGGCTATAACAATGTGAATCATACAGTAGGTGTGAGATTGTTCATTTGGATCGGGCCCGCGGGCGTTGTTCTTGACATCTTACTTCATTATCATGACCACAGGTGGCTGTGTTGGTCTGCTGGGCTGACAACTACATCAGCCAAAACGCTTATAATTTATTCACGAGTCCTTTTGAATTTTCGGCTTCATACCACCAACTGGCCTTCAAATGTGAGAAGGAACTGGAGGAGGTTGACATTTTTGAAAATATCGAGGCAGGGGATTCGATTGAGATCTTACTGCATATGTACATGAATTATATGAGACAAAAAGTATGTTCAAACACTTTCTTGGGAGAAGTGAAGAAAGTAGACCTTCCTCATGCGTTCTGTGATGCCAACCTCAAAAAACTTAAAGATCTGGGGCAAAAAGGAAGACCCATCCTATAAGCAACGCGGAACAACTGTCTGTACATCTTGACTCGATGTCCTATACAGGTGCACAAAAACCAACTTAAAAGTAGCAGGATCTGATCGAAGGATGACACCCAGCCGTATTCGCCATGTTTCCCAGCAACATCAGCGCTCAATTACTGAGAGAAGATCTGTTTGGAACCCAAAAAATCAGAGGAAAGCCACGCTGGAGATAGCTGCAGCAGTTATGGCTGATGAGAGCCCACCGTTGGAACCCTTCTGTGGGTGAAGTGGGTATAGTCTAAGGGTCAAAATGCTTGTGACCCTAAGTTACCTGCTGTGGATGTTGAAGGGTTCCCAACAATACTCTGACCATTGTGCCACCAAGAAACACCATCAGGGGAGGAATTTGTTGTCACACCGTAGGAAGTCTGCTGATGTTTATTTCATATAAAGAAGAGACTGAACTTTGGAGGACACATTTAATGAGTTAGTCTCCCAAGAGTTCTGTTTAAACTTCATATTTAGTTATACAACTCAGAGTCAATTCACACACAGAAGAACTCAAACTGATTCAAACCAACAAAAGTAAGCTAATGGAACTAATAACAATACAATTGTGATTTTTTAAAATTTCATTTAATTTTTTTTTTTACAAACATCACACTTTCAATAAAATTCAAACTAGTTTTCTTTTCAGTCTTTGAGTGTGTGTGTTGTGTTGTGGGACTTTGTGGCACATGGTGCTGCAGCTAAGATGGCATCTGGACTCAGCTGTGTCTGATCATCACATGAACCAATCAGGCAGGAACTTGTTTAGCCTCAAGTGTTTTCTTATTATATATATATTCTTTGTGCTGGCACAAGTGGTCATTACGGTGATTGAACATAACGTCGATTCCATGATTTTTATACAATGCTTTAAGAGCTCGATCTGTGGACGATTAACCCCTCAAACACTGGTAAGTGACTTAGTGATTGAGTAAAATTAGTTAAGGCAAACAGGATTTTTTGTAATCAGAACATCTGTAGCAATTTATATTTTATATGTTGTACACTCCAAAGTGCTTTAAATAACCCTTCGCCTCAGTGTGGACTGGGGTTCAACGGAGGGGGTTCATTTAAAAAAAAAAAAAAAAAAAAAGCTTAAAATTGTCTTTTTCCTAGATCATTTTTAATTAGCCAAATATTGCATTTTTGCAATATTGGCTGACATTTGTGTCTTTATACACAAACATACAAATCTACCAATCATTTCCATTCCACCAAACAATCTTTTGTCACTTTCACACCCTGGATAATGATTTGATGGATCATCCCATATCCTAAGTTATGTCACACATATAATCATTGTGCTTTCATACGTATTTGATGTCTGATTATATAAGAACACCACACTTGATGATAAGACACTGAGCCACTGTCTAAGAAACAGGGTGAGTTCCACCTGGGCCCAGCAGATGTCACTGCAGTTATGAAGGACATGAATCCCGACAGTAAACCATACATCTGTAACACACACATACACACACAAAGAGGGGATCAAAGCTGTTCCTAAATCCTGAAGGTGTATTCCAAATGCCTTAGTCACTTGTGTGAGTCAGCTTGTATTTGTTCCGCTCCTATTTGTTTTTACTCTTAAACCACATGACTCACGCCTAAGTTGACAGGGAAAACATATGCAAGTATTTTAGCACAGGAAATGGATGTACAGATGGGCAAAAATTATATTTCTTGGACCAAGTGGGTTCGAGTACTTTCATAGGCCAAGAGGAAATCATAGTAATTTGTGGAAGTGCTGGGTTTGAAAGGAATGTGTGTGTGAAAGGAATGTAGACTTCCGTGATGCACAAAACCAAATATCTGCTGTTTGACAAGGCAATGACAGACTGAGTGAGAGTCCTGACAGTGAGACATTCACTCATTCATACAAAGTTAGGATGGAGCCATGATAATGTCAATAAACTCTTCTATTTCTGTCTACTCTCAGTTTGCATTGGCTGTCTCTGTTGCACTAAATTTGAATATAGTAAGCTTAGGTATATTTTTCCACTAAGACAAACATTGTGAAGAATGGAAAACATCCTACTCAGATTAAATCGTTAAATTGCTAAGATTTTGAGAAATCATCACTATGATTAATCATTTCCTTAGATCAGAAGAGGGAAGATTTGGTTATTCGTCATATTGTTAGTAAATCTTCTTAATACATCTTATGGCTGTAACAAAAACCGCTGTTAATTTTCTGTCATTTGACTCCTGTTTCCTCTCACACATTTCTATGAGTATGCAATTAATTAGTTTCATCATGGTTCCAAATGTTGCCGGACTGGTTAAAATTCAGACTTTTTAATATCAATGTGGATTCTTGATTATTACTTTCAAGAATTACCCCAAATATTTTAATGTTTTAAAAGCAGACACAAATTACGTTTCATTCAATA
This sequence comes from Brotula barbata, assembly GCA_900303265.1. Taxonomy (NCBI): domain Eukaryota; kingdom Metazoa; phylum Chordata; class Actinopteri; order Ophidiiformes; family Ophidiidae; genus Brotula; species Brotula barbata. The sequence goes on along the minus strand of OMNV01011692.1, from coordinate 25,740 downwards.
CGTTCACTGTAAACTCTGCTGACTGACACAAATGTTGTAATGAATTTGATGAATGACTGAATGAATATATTGAACACAATCTGGACGATAATATTAATCAATGCTGATATTCACTGTTTCTAGGGGGGAGGGTAAAAGCGACGCACCACACTAACACCTCACACTAAATTGGTCCAAAGTTCTGGTCTTGTTCATGATGTACTCGCGCCCGCGCCCAAGGCATGCTGGGATATGTTTCGGCCGCCTGCTCGTGAAGCGGCCCGTGCTGATGGTGAGCGGTGCAGCGTCCGGCTCAGAGTCCGGCTCTTTTCGCGCTCTTTATATCTGCACCAGAAATAGGCAGCGCGCGGCGGCTCGTGACTCAGACACGACTCATGCTTGCTGCGGTTGGTCGCGTGCGCTTAGCGGGGCGCGTGGGAAGGATGACTGGTCAGATCCAGGTGTAACAAATAACGAGAGTAATGGCGGCTGCATTCAGCTGATGTCTGTCTCAGGGGCCCCGATGTTGTTGTGGGTTGTGTTGGCGCAGTGACAAACTAAATGGAACGCAAACATCACGACGCTTTGAACTCTCTCATCGTTTGGTTCCTTTTGCTTATGTATGTATATTGTGATAGTTAGCATATAATTGCCAATTATCACCTCATTAGCTCCTTGAATACCCGAATATGAATTAGTCCTCTTTAAAGTGAACAATTCAGGATTATTTCAAAGATTTTTGATATATTTATTAGTAATGCATTAATAATTGAGTATACGCCATAGAAAAGGCATTAAAAATTACACAATTTCTAATTTCTTTGAAATGACAAAGTAGCTAACCCTTCACCTTGAAAACGTCTTGCCATTTTGAAATTCTTTTAAACGTATGCTAATTCTACATGTCTTTCGGTGTAATTTTATACCCGTCCCCATAATGCATCCTAATATATTTGTTGTCTGAGCAATCTGTGGGTATTTTACAGCATTTTTAGGTAAAATTTATTTCAGAAGATGCAACAATTACTTCAGAGTTTAAGAGGTTAACCGTTCCTTCATCGATTTGTTTAGAATTTTAAATAGTGCTAAGTAAAATGGCAAACAGTTCAAGGTTTGTTTGTTTTTTATTTAGTGATCCGTTTCACATTAACACACACTTAATATTTTTTTTAAATATTGAAAGTTTTAAACTGGTAACTTTGAAAACTTTGGGCTTTTCACAAAGTTTAAAATAAAACTTTAGAAAAGATGGATCCATTGGTGGTTAAGATGTTAATCAAGCTGATTACTTGTGTGACTGTGAGTTGCTATAAAAAGGAGGGACAGCAGGTTTTATTCATTATTCTCAGTATTGTCCTTTCCAAGCAGAATGTGAGTATGGACCCACTTCACCCATTCACTTAAATTAATCACAAAAACGAGTCTTACTCTAGTTTTATCTGATCGTTAAGAATATACAAGGTTCGAGTTTTATCTCACATACTTCTCTGAAAATACTCTTGAGACTTAGTTTGTCACAGTGATTTATTCAATCTCTGTAATAGGGAGATAAATGCATTTTGTGGTGCCAGAACACGATATCACATGACCTGTGACATCATATGGGAAGCATTTTTGGAATTAAATGAATGACACCTCTGCTTCCTCTGCTATGATAAAATGTTAGAATGAATAAACAACATCAAACATGTGGCATTCACTTCTGTCCTCCCAAATATTCAGTCATTTTGTCAGTGTGGTAAAACATCATACACACATGCCAAACTATGTGGAGAGACGTGTGAAGGAACAGAGCCTGTTTCCTCTGAGATTTCTATTTCTGCTTGACATCTGTTCTCTTGTTTTAACCTACAGTGACTATATCCAACACTACATCCCATGCTGTGATGACAGTCTCCTGCATCCAGGTCGGCCTCATCACATCACATCACATCCCAGCCTCCGGTGTCCCTGTCAGGCACGGATGAAGCTCAGCCGTTCCGTGGATATTCTCACAAAGGAGCCCGTGCCAGGAGAAGATGAAGGCCTCTGTGTGGTGAGTCCCCTGAATTCTTCTTGAATGACTGATTGCTTTGGAAATGTGACTCACAGGAAGCATCAGGGTAACTGTGCGATCTTGTAATTTTTCTCATAAGCTCACCAAGAGGGTTAGTAGTACCAGGCTTATACGCATAGAAAAGTATCGTAGATCAATAAAACATGCAGTGTTTGATCTCCTTCAGACCTGAGTTAATACACCATGTAAATTTACTATATTACAGGTTAAATGTGAAATGTGTTGAAGTAATAGCAGAAGTATTTGCAGAAAAACATACTTGAGTATTGAAAGTAAATATTCTCATTAAGAAGAACATAATAAGTAGGGGTAGATGTATTGCAATAAGGTACTAGTACATCAGAAGTGTGCAGCACAGAGCAGACTAAATGTACTAGGCTGCCTTTCACGTCTGGATTTTTATATTCCATTTAATTCAGCTGGTAACTTTAATTTCTACTTCACGCTGAAAAGATGAAAATTGAACAAAATGTTCCGACAAAATAACGCCCAGCAATTATCAAGGCCACAAGCTGCTTGTCAATGCTTGACTTGGCTGACAAATTGAAAATAAGCCATTTTGAGGGGCTGGATCATGCAGTGCAGTAAAGAGATGAAAGAAAGTCTCCTTTTCCATTAAGAATCTTTAAAAAGGTGCATTTGAAATTTGTCTCTCTAATTGCGGCATTGTCTCACAGCTTGAAGCCTGCAAGACATTTGGAAGAAAGCTCAACTCAGTGGTACAAATATGATGCAGAATTTCTCACAGACAAAACTCTTGAGTCATTAGTTTATAGGGAAATGAAGAGGATCCATCTTGCCGCTGTCTCTTATGGAGCTGATGGAATGCTCCATTGTACGTTTAGTGAAATATTTTATCCGGTTGTAAAGCATTGACCATTCGAATATGAGGTTGAATCAGTGGGCGCAGATCTAAACACTGAGTCATAATTGAAACGTGGCTCCTCATTCTGTCCTTTTTTAATATTTAGCTTAAGCCTCATGTTTTACCAAATAGCATAGTTTAATTAGAATTATTCCTTTATATAATGTAATTAACTTGAGATTATCCCCAGTGTCCAAGAGTCTATATCCTTCATGAAATAATTGTTTGATGACATTGTCAGTGATGAGCATAGTTTGACTAATGAAGAGACATTTAAAAAAAAAAATCTGAATTTTAGTGTTAATGACATTAAATCACATAACAATCTTAATAACTGATCTTAACTTGGTCTTAAATAATACATATGATCGTGAATAAAAATTATTTTAAAAATGAAATAAAAGGATCTCATCTTTGTTTTTGAAAAAGGTTTTTGGTTCGATTCCGATGTTTCTGCTTGATATTTCCATGTTATCTTCATTGTCTCCTCTGGTGAATCAGAAACTCTAAAATTGCTTGTAGGTGTGGGTGTTTCCACTGCAGAAATACTGGTGCTCAGCCAGAGAAAAATGCCTGGTATGGAGCCAAGAGACGAACGAGATGCCTGTTGTTATTAACTGAACCACCGTTTATGTAACAATTACCAGTATTTCAACATGGAAACGAACAAACATTACTGACTAGAAAACACCAAGACAGAAATTTGGTGGAGACATATAGCACAAATGCCAATGCTATAGGTAAAGAAAAAAAAATCAAGAGTAACAATAAATGCAAGAGACAAGAGAAAGCAACAATGGAGGATGCAAAATTAAAAACCTGTCCAGAGAGCAATCTGTGTGGCACACAACAGAATGAGCACATGTATCATGTACAGATGGAGAACATTATAATGTTTTTCCTTGCAAATAATAATAATGCAAATTTTTAAGATTCCCCTAACACAGTTTTAGGTAATCAGAGATGTGTGGGCACAGTGAAGTAGGAAAGTCATGGTTGTCTTGTCACTGGTGATTGTAATTGGGTTCTCAAGCTGGAGGTGGGCCACATGGTGGCAGTGTCCACAAAAACAGCCATGAAGTGGACAGACCAGCTTCAAGCCTGGTGAATGAAAGCTGGTTTTCCCAGGTCAGAGATAACTGTGGTCCACCTGAAACGCTTGTCAGGAATGCAATCAAATACTTTATTTCAACTGAGGTCTCAGACAAATGTACATGCAGGCCAAGTTGGTACCCTGGGCAACAAGCCAAAAATCCTCCAAATTCCTTCCCTTGTCAAATTTGACTCACAATGACTGTGGTAACAAATATCACGCTCGGCTGTAATGAATGTGAGAATGTGCTTTTCCTGTCATTTGACAGATCACATTGCTAATTTGAAACAGTGGCCAAACCATCCCACAGTGAGGCCATGTAGTCATTTGTCACATTTTGATTCCATGAATATACGATCGCATCACACAAAACAAACTAGGGGAAAGGTCAAAATTTTGAATGTGTGCGATAAAAATGATGAGTAATACTGCTGATTCCTTGACAAAGGCGCAAATATGAAAAGAAAACATTTTGTGAACTGATAGGAAGTAAAATCAGTTGGTTTTAGTGGTTGTGTTTGTTGAAGTAATAAAGCAACGCTCTTCCTGACAGGTGCTCCACTACCTGGGCAGCACGGGAAACTCCACCGCTCCAACGGATGTGGGTGTTTGTCCACATTGTTGGAAAAACAGAATCTCACTAAATCATCTCACCTTTCCAAGACCAGGATTAAGCGTGACTCATTCACCTCTCATTTTTAAGACCACATCCAAAATTGAACATGAAGGCTGCTTTCAGCTCGGCCGTGACTACACAGAATCAATCACCGGCTCTTTCTAAGTGGGAAGAGGTTCGCGAGCATGTGTGTGTTTGTGTAACTGATACAGGGAGCCAGCCAAAAGTTTGGCTCGTGTGACTTCCCTTTTCAAACATACCACAGGATTTGGTCATCTGAAGTAGCTCGAACAGTCATCGGATTATCTGGCCGTGTTGGACAGTACGGTGCTTTCCAGCTACTAATGCAGTATAAGTCACTGGCCCTTGACTAACCAGCAGGACTGTGCCTATGTGCGCACTGCAGGCCTCATACGACAGATGTTGTTTAGAAGTTGGCCACCCGGCTCCCAGCTTTGACCTGCTGTTGTCCCGGTGCAGAGTGACGCAGGTATTGCACAACATTTTCCTTGGTTATGACTGTGACATCATGGGCTCCTCTTAGCGCTAGCGGTTTCCCAGTTCCCCTGACGCGCGATACACTCTCTAACGATTGCACTGTTATGTGTAAACAAAGCAAACAACTCAAAGAGCTCACAAGCACAACTGACAGTGCATGCACACACACGTTACGCACACCTCCGCCGCCCTAGATCCTGCTGTGTCCACGGAGGCACCTGTCACGAGTGACGTCACGTATGACTCAGGTGGATGCATGCATGTACGCGTGTGTGTGTCTTGAGTCTGCGGGCGTGTGTGCTGGTTGTGAGATGTTTGCATAATCAGCACAGCAGCACACCTTGGTCACAAGGTAAACTTTCCACTGTGCTCGGAGAAAAAGAGCACGGTTTCACACTTGAGTAGGCAGTGAATGGCCTACATTTAGAGAGTTCAGTGTCACAGATTCATCAAAGACATAATACATCAACCATTAATAGACACAGCAAAAAAAGATATGAAAAGATAAGTCAGTCTACTGTCATTAAAATCAGTGCTGTTAGTCGGTGTTAAGTTTTAATTAGTGGAGGATGAAGTACTTCAAAGTTATACTCGAGTAAAAGTCATTTCGCTGCATATGCCAATTTTTTTTATAGCATGCAAAGTATTTGTTTAATAACTTTTCATAAGTATTGAAAGTAAAACTAAAAGTATGTCTCGTCCTCACGGTGTCATTTAATGCCTGTGATGAGATTGTGACCTTGCTTCAGATTAACAAAATTATAATCTCAGCCCCCACACGTCTTTATAGCTCTAGCAACCATATTTTACATGAGGAAAAGAAGTTACCAATCACTTCAATGAAGCTTTTTAAACTTAATTTAAAGATGAAATATGGAGGACACATTAAATGATTAGACTGTGAAGAATCTCCTATCTGATTGTACTTCAGATTTATTCATATAACACAGAGAAAGAACTGAAATTGACAACAGAAAATAATACAACCGTTGTTGGGATTTTTTTTCTTTCAATAAAATTATGAGAAAAAAATATTTCTTATTTCCATTTACCAGTCAACATGTTGACAAAATTTTATAATTTATTTTATAATTCCTTTCGTAATGAGTAACAAACCTATTTTTAACAAGTGTAGTGAAGTAAAAGTATCCATTTTACAATGGATATGATTTAATCTTCCAATATGAACTCCAGTACTGCAGTGAAATACTTTTACTTCAGTACTTTACACCCATGGTCAATGCCTCCTGGTAGTCATAGTGATGTCCTCCCATCTTTTTGTGAACTTAGCAGTTAGCTTAGCTTCATTTGGTGGTGGCTCTGTTGGCCTTGACTCACTGTCCCTTAGCTAACATGCTAACATCACTGAGAGTAATAACAGCAGAAAAGAAATGGCTGCTTAAGGAGCACAGGCCAATCTGCATAAGATAGGAAATTAAATTAAGCAGTTCATACATATGGCAATTAACTCAGGGATGTGCTACAGAACAACAATGTGGCCTTATGAGAAGAGGGCTCCCGGTGCTCTAAAGGTTCCGTGAGTACCTGAGGACTTCAAGCACTGTTTTTTGGTTAATTTGACGGCTGAACTGCAGTTCACCCGAGCTGTGGCTGTGAGACATTAAAGGTGGACCTGACGTTAGCTTGAGTAATGCAACAGAGATCCATCTGTTCCGCTCTTATGAATGGTCATCAGCCGCGCTCCTGCATCTAAATATAGACACAACAAATTAAAGTCAAATGACTCAGATGTTCGACGTCTGCGACGTGTGACTGATCCCTCTGTTGCTGGAGTCGGTCAACGCGCTGCCTTTTAGCAAACACTGTCCAGAGTCACTTATTCCACTCCGGGTCGCCTCGCAAACCTCCAACTGTTGAGAGGAAGGAGGTTGGGTGGAGGGCGAGTGGGCGGTTGGGGGAGTGGAAGGAAGATGGGTGGAGGCAGGAAGAAGAGAAGGGCTAAATCAGTTGGTGGAGGAGAGGAAGCCCTGTCATATCCAGGAGGAAGTGTGAGTCAGGGCTCGTACATTCTTGGGGGCTGATTCAGCGCTGCACAGGAAGTGGGAAACGCTTACTGCTGAGCTTTAACAGCAGGAGGAAAAGAACCATGTCTGGAGCGGTGTAACTGTAAAAAGGGTCCCCCGGCAAAAATTCAGGCGCTCGTACGCGCAGGTGCTCGCACATCGAGGAGCACAGACAGCTACCGAGCCTCCAGGAGGGGCGCAAACCCCAAAAAGACCTGACGCCGTGTCACCGGGCGACACGCAGAGAGCGTTCAGAAAGTAGGAGGGCAAAGTGGGGAGTGCTATGGGTCTTCCTCCAACTGTCTTCCTCTTTTCTTCAGCCCCTTGAAATCTCCCCTTCCTTCTCTCTCTCTCTCTCTCTCTCTTGCTCTCGCTCTCGCTCTCTCTCTCCTGTCACTTCTCAGATTTCACAGTTCCAGCTATGGGAACTTAACCCTTTACTTTCACATGAAACTCTCTGGTTTTGGCTTGCATGTCACATGTAATTCACACTGAAGAGGAAGTGTGGAAGGTGAGGTGTGGCTGAAAGACTCACATCTGTCTGGATTCCTTCCAATCATCACCGTCTGCCTTTTGGGTGTCAGAGGTCGAGGTTTGCCAGGTGGTGGTTGTGACCTAAATTTCAGGTGTAAGCCGGTGGTGGTGGTGACATCACTTGTTCTGTAGAGGATCTACCCCCCCCCCAGCTGTCTGTCTGTCTCATGGTCACTGACTCTGTCCTCATGATAAAACAGCAGCTTATCACCAGTTTTCCATTCAGCTTCTTGGCACTTATGTAACGTCAACCCAGGGAGGAAGTGCTGTCCGCTGTGAATGAAGAATGTGTGTGTGCATGCGTGTGTGTGTGTGTGTGTGTACAGAAAGACAGGGAGGAAAGAGAATGTATGTGTGTGTGTGAGAGAGAGAGAGAGACAGAGACGCATGTAGTGAAACAGGTTTCCACATGAGAGTAAACCCACTGAACATCTACGACAGTGGAAAAAGTGTGCTCAGCTGACTGGTGTACGTACACACACGCATACACACACACAGTCACAAATCAACTCATTCCCATAGTCTCTCACACTTACACACATCACCCTCACACTGTGTCTCTGTCTCGCACTAAACCATGTTGTATTGTATGGTTGTTGCTAGGAGACAAACTAATTCCAAACCTCTTGAAACAGTGGGACTTACTTCTCATTTCTAAGCCGGTGTATGGTGAGAGAGAAAAGGGAGAGTGGGGGAGAGAGGAGAGAGAGGAGGGACGGGGTGAGGGAGGAAGGGGCTGGAAGAGACAAGAGCTGCTTTCCCACACAGAGAAGCCTCTGAGCAGAAAGCGATCCACGGCCTCATCACGTCTGACATCGTCCTCATGTATCTGAAGTGTTCAGAATTCATAACGCTGCACATTCAGTATCACAGGGTTTAATCAAATGTCTGTTCCACTTTTTTTGTCCATGTTAGACAGTGAAAGTATCAGAGAGTGACAGCTGAGGCCAAAAATCCTTTCAGGATTCTTATAAGACAATGAAAACGAACTCTAATGAGTTGAGGGTAATCCATGTGACTTCAGTCCAAGCAGGAGTGTGTGACTGTGCTCCAAATATGGACACCCATTACCAGGTGTGAGTGTTCATCCTTACAGGACACACATGGTCCAAAAATGTGTCCACCTGCACAGCAAACAACCCACAGAGGCAGGAGACTCCTAAACCATCTGGAGAGTGTCATAAACAATGTCTTCTCATCTTTAGATAAGAAGATATCTTAACAGGTATGAATGCGGTGGATGTTTATCCTAAAAAAATACATCATATACCCGCTGTGGTGAAACAGCGACTCTTTAAAATGATCTGATAAACCTACCTGTGCATTAAAGCGTAACGTTTGTTTGTAAAATGATGAAATATATTGTAAATGGATTATATTGCGTTAATGTCTGCTGGAATATTTCCCAGAGATGTAATGTAATCCAAGTCTCTACTGCCAAAGTTCATCCTTTTGTTCTGTTTATTTGTATATTGTTATCTTTCTTTCTGTATTTTTGTTCTATACCAGGTCAATAATATTGTAGTCTTATCATATCTTATCATATCTTATCGTACAGGACTGCCATCTCTCACTGTTGGCCCTGACGTGACACAAAAACTTTCTTGTGTAATGCTTGCAGGAAACGGAGTGTATTTGTATGTGATGTAACAAAATGTCTGTTTCGTATTTTCTCTCATCAGACTCAGATGTCAACATTGAGAGTTGATTTTGCATCTATGTTTGTGATCACTGTGTCCTCTTTCTATCATTGATGAAATTTAAGAAATGTAAGATGTAAAATGTAAAAAAAACCCTTCATTTTCTCATTTTATTCCTCTTTCTCCAACCTTCTCTGTCCCCTTCCCTTCACTCTTCACTTCATCCTCATTTTACTCCTTCTTTTCTTCCTTCCTTCCTTCCTTTTGTTCATCATCTAACCTTAAACAGTGACATATCCCACAACAGGTGATGTTTGGCATTTGCTGTATCCGTTTTAATAAGTAACATATGTTTACTTGGGATCCCTGTGTTCAATTCAACAAATTTCCGAATACAATTGACTTATTTTTCCACTTTGCTTCTGCTATTTTTAAATTCTTCTTGCATCACAGCGCTTTGAGACAACCTGATTTCTCTGCTTGAGGTAAAATCTTCCTTTAGGACCAACAAGTCTGATTGTGTGTCAGCCGTGGTGGCAGTCAGGTGTTCAGTAATGTCATTACCAAGGTAAACGGGGCCTCAACATTCCTCTGCACACAGGCGTGCAAACACTGACCCTGACCAAACAAGTAGAGCAGAGAATGACATCCAGCCTCCTGTCATGTGCTCCTCATTTCCATCATGCCATCTCTCTTCTGCTTTTCCACTCACCCACTTTGTCTCTGCTTCATCCCATCCTCTCTCTCTCCCTCTCTCTCACCCGGAGATATTTCACAATCCTGTCCCCTAGACTACACTGGCTGGTCACGTCACATGCTGTGGCGGTCCGGGGTCAGCTGCCTGTCTGTCCATCTGTCTGACTGGACAGGGGACACTGCTGTTTTTGCCCTGTCAGGGTTTCCCCCGGATAGATGGGATCGCAGCAGAGCACTGATCTCATGCTTGTGTCAGTGTTTCTTGCGGCATCTCGGGGCTGAAGTCAGGGGCCAACGGGAGACCAGATATAGGACTTTACCGCACCGCGTGCCACAATAATAAAAGCAGTGTGTGTCAGAGTGGTGGTGGAGGCCTCACCTCTGGCCCCTTCTCACTGCAGAAATACTCAGGGGTCACCTGGTGAGGCCGCATGTCTGCCTGTGTGACACCTGCATGATGAAGGCAGGGACCAATAAAGACACGGTTATTTTTAGGAGGGTATCAGTGAGCCAAGGTTGACACAGTCATCAACACGCATCACCGGCTTATTCCATTCAGGCTGTGGGGGTAGCAGAGACTGTGTGTGTGTGTGTGTGTGTGTGTGTGAGTGTGTGTGTGTGTGTTGAATGGCAGTTATATCCTGGTATTAGCTTTAATCTGCAACAAGTCCTCATGGCTAATACAAATAGGAAAATAGGGAAAAAAATGTCATCCTCCCTCCCTCTTTCTTGCTTGCTCTTATTGCACTTCAAAAGTACATCAATACCAATGAATTATTCCCTGATATGTGAATAGTTCCTTCATATATACTGTATATATATATATATATATATATATATATATATATAATACGTCTCACACACATTTTGATATAAAAATTGGGTATTAACTGGTATAAACAAACCATGGTATTCAGTGGTTGGTTGCTAAGGAGCGTGTAAGGAGTGTGAAAGTGTAAGAAATTGACAAAAAGAGACCATCAGGAGTGATTCTTACCTTTAGTGGGACTGTTTAACGGAGTTACACAAAGATGTCCAAAGATGTTGCTGGTTTGACTGCTGAATCCTGCGGTCAACCAATAAGAATGAAGCATTACAGAGAGCTGCGTAATGATCCATAATGGCCGTAGAGAACATTCTCATTCTTGATCGACTTGACTGAGTCACATTTCAGAACAAGGAACGAGAAATGCAAAGGGAACGTTTTTTTTAGTTATCAGTCATTTAGCAACAGTTTTCTTGTGTCTGAGCACCAACCGTGCTAAGTACTCAACCTTACATGTTGAAAAAACAAACTCTACTGCAGGACATCATCAGTTCAGCAGGACACTTAATCTACTCACAACCACATCAGTATTCAGGCTTCATACTTATACCTCAACAAATTAAAACCATAGCATGTTAGCGACAATACTCAGCAAAGTGACCACAGTGTTCCATTTTCTACTTTCCTTATATGCCAAAACCTACTTTTCTGTAGCACCACTGTGTACACTGAGTGAAAAAAGGGAAAAAGGGAGTTTTTAGGAACGATACGCCTGCTGTGTAAACTTGTAGTTGCCTTGTGTGTCTAACCAGGTGTGTGGACCGATAAATTCATGTTTCAGTCAAAAATGACACAGAGAATTCATCATTCCAAGCAAATGAGGACCTGATGATCACCAAAAACAAACCCCAAAAATAAATGGATGACAAAGCTTGAAAGTCTATTTAGTCCTGAAATTTCAATGTCGAACAAAACGAGTCACTGGAGCAAACATTGCAATCTCCTCCACCTTCACCCCCACCCTTTGTTTTGTTCTATTGTGTCATGTGTTATTACTTATATAAACATCACCACAGACAAGGTTCAACATTCAACATCCATACATTCTCAGACCTATAGGCTGGTAAACATTCCCACCTTCTGTACACATGAACACTTGCTCTATGTCGCACAAGGGCCTGTTGTTGTGCAAATCTTACCACGTGTTGCCACCCTGCTCACAACTTCATCTTTCAGCTGTGTGAAAACCTCTCTTTCTGTCCGGTACAGTCAGTAAGCATTGACCGTACCAACGTTAGCAGCTTTGTTAGTTTGTGTGCATCTGAGAGGGAAAACATAGTGTCCAGCAAGCCGAGCGCTCAAGTTGAGCTCGGGGTACTTCCATAGCGTAGCACACCAAGGCGTCAATGTGGCTGCCACAGGCCATGGGACAAATTTGTGTCTATTTTTGCACAGTTGTCACACACATCCCCAAAATCTCGACTTCCTGTCAAGGCAATGAAGAGACCATTTTGGACCAAATTTCTACCTGCCAACAAAATTTGTGCGAGTGCAGTGGCATCGGCAGATGAAAATCAAGTTTGGGAGAAATGTAGTTTGTTCAACATCTAGATCAGTAATTCCAAAACATTGTGTGTATGATCTCATTGAGAAAAACAGCGGCTGACAGCAAAGACACGTGGACATGGCGTGCAGAGCTGTCTGCCCTGTTGTCTCAGTGGGGGAAAAACAAATAATACTTGAGTCCAACACTTTCCATGTTAATTCCTAACTTGTATAAGATCAGGATGTGGTGTGTATGATAAAAATATAACGAAGTTAAGGCTCCATTAATAGCTTTTAATTGTGATTACTGCAGTTATTTTTCAAAAATTATGATTAATCGTAAGAGCACAGAAGACGATTGCAGCGGTGAGACAGCTGCTGCGTTCATCTTGCTGATGTTCGGTCTCGCTCGGCAGTTGTCTTGAGTCTAGAGTAGAATAAGGATGTTGAAACAGCTGGACTTTGTGTTCATCTGCTGGTGTAAACTCATGTCGGCAGGGTTGGAGCTGATCCAAAACTGATCAATCTCCATTCAAAATTTTAATCATTTGACAGCCCCACTCCAACCTGATCACCTTTATTTAGTAACTAGCAGAACGGTGTGGGTGTGTGTGTGTGGGAATGACCAGTGGCACGTGAAACATACGCCGTGTGCTGTACTGTGAGAAAGACCTTAAGGCTGTTGAACGCCTTCACACCAAACTCTGTGGTAGGTTCCAACTCTGCGTGGTGACTCACTGGTTTTGGTATGGGAGAACACAATGGTGAACAAGCTCCAATCTGCCCTGCTCACCAACAGTTTGAAGTTTTGGTGAGGTGCGGTGAAGCCACAGCAGGGACGGGCACAGAATGTAAATCCCACGTGTCCTGCAGTGATTACCGTCCTCGCCATTCCATAATCTGGGCTATCAACTTCCAAGTGATGGTTAGTCGCTGGTTTTGCCTGAAGGTAATTCATGGTTTAGTATAATTGTCATGATTCAATGTGCGTCATGAGCGATCAAATACACTCATGTTGGTCCTCTGTAGTGGTTGTCTGTGTGTATGTAAGATGGTTATTTAGACATGGATGAGGTCAAACTTGTTTATTTACACCCAAGACCTTTTTTCCCCCTTTTTGCTGTGTCATCAGGTTTGAGTCAAAGAGCAAACAGACGCGGAAGGATCTGATCAGGAATATCGGCCCTGCTGTGTCTTGCTGAGTCAGTAACAGCCGGTCAATTGAGGACACTGAAGCCTCATCACTAAAATACAGATAAGTCAAAACTTGTAATTCAAAGGGTAGTTGCTTAAAAATAAGTTAAACATATACAAACAATG
>OMNV01011676.1:5070-17122 GCA_900303265.1 Brotula barbata | reverse complement strand
ACCCCCACTGTGGAAGTGGCTTGGCTGTTCGAGCCTACTGCGTCTGGGAGAAACTCTCCAGTCGTAGCAGCCACTCGTCTTACATTTAGTGAAGTTATTGTGGCGTTGATGACACCTCGGCTGTGATCCGTGCCAGCAAAACACAGCGCTGCCGTGCAGAATGTTAAGTGGAAGTCGCTCATTATGATTAAAAACCCTGTGAGAGACCTTGGCTCAGCACTGTTGGAAAGAGACCGTACATTATCCCATCACAGAGTCATAAATACAAACTCAAAATAAGCTCAGCCACTGCAGGACAAAGGCCTGCAGTACCTCGTTCAGTCCGTGCAGAAAGCACGGCAGATTTAGCCACGGACAAAGCAGGCCTGTTCCTTCGGTGCTGCACGGCGAGCTTGGCAATGATGTGTTTTGAATTTCACTGTTTAAGGACTCCGCTGCAAATTAAAGATAATTGCTCCATGCAAAATAACCTCGGTCCGGCCAGACTTCATTTCTCAAGAGTCTCGCCGGTAGGAGACAATGGCATGGTAATGATAGCCACCCACAGCTGTGTGTCTGAATGCTGTTACATTGTGGTCAAATCCAGATTCAGACTCGGCGGTCAGACGGGACGAGCAAGTCCAATTGACGATCACGCACTGGTAGTTAAGACATAAAAAACTATCTTTGTCGGTTTCTTGTTTTTGGTTCTCACCCTGTTTTCCAGTGCCGGGAAGAGCACAGAAAGCCACAAAGATTGTGTTTAATTTGTCAAAGTGTGAGAAAGCGGATCCACTGGAGGAGGAGAGAGAGAGAGAGAGAGAGCAGTGACAAACAGATGTGGAGAGGAGAAGTTTTGTAGTTTGGTAGTTTTGGAGAGGTGGAGTGTTGTCCCAGTTCTGTACATTCAGAGAGATACATGTTTGCTCTAATAGCCATGGAGAGACGGGGAAGCGTTTTGGGGCCAAGGGGCCAAATGAATCCAGATGTCAGAGCCTGCTCACTAGGTGGAGTCTGCTCGTACAGTAGTTGTTCTGCCTTATTCAGAAGTTTTGTCTTTTTATTGCTCTTTTCTGGCTGCCCTCCACTTTCCCATCGCTCTCTTTCTGGTTCTTGATCTCTCCCCATCACCCATCATAAACACTGAGATGGCCCTCCTGTGTCATATTATGCCGTTGCGAAATACAACAATGAAGATCCTTTTCGTGTCCGGTTTCTCAAATTGTGTGACGAGTACCACCACTGGTACTTGAAAGTGGTGAAATGGGAGATCATTTAACTGGATTTGAATAATTAAAATATATAGAAATTCTGTTGTTGCAGCAAATTATTTACCAATTTTCCCACATTATTATTTAGGTATTTATTAAAAAAAATAAATAATGAAAATAATGGATGATGAATTACATTGATTGTAAAAATTTTGTTTTTGGATCACTTTTGTCCAGCAGTAACGACAAAACTTACAGTTCATCAAATTCACGAACTTAACCCTTTCATGACTGAACAAAATTAGGTGACTGAGTCCACTTTAAGGGGAATAGTTCAGGCTTATTTAAAGGACTGCATACATTTAATGGGCCTTAATAACAATAATAATAAATGTCCTATAAATCCATATAGTAACCCTTTGTTTTATTTAATATTTTTAATAAAGCTAATGATTCTGGTAAGAAATCTGATGGATGATGGTGAGCCTTGGCAGATATTTGCTATCTCTTCACTAGAATTAAAAAAAAAAATGTTGATGAAGATGCGCCCATCGGTGGTTTTGGGCTGAGTCTTGAGGCCTGGCTGGAAGGCACGCGGGCAGACGTCTCACTGCCCCCAACACTGGAGCAGCACAGGTTTAGGTGACGGTGCAGTGAAAGTGAAACTGTCTGCTCTTCTGATCCTTTCTTATTCTCTTTCTCATTCTCCGGTCTGATGTCGGATTTCAACTTTGCTGTAATGACCCCGTACAGGCCATTCATTCTCATGTCTGCTTTTATTTCTGTCACACACACACACGCACACAAACACACACACCGAGGCACATGTGATAAAAATGCTCTGATGGCGTACAGTGGTGTTTTCTGGTGCCTTTCACGGGCCGGTGGGGAGTCCCCCGTGTGTCACAGACAGCGGTCATATTAGTGCAGCTGTTGAGAAGACATGGCTGTTGTTATCCTTCTGTCTGTGTACAGGGAGGGGCTGGACACACAAACACACACGCATGCACACACATCCATTCATTTAGTACAAAAACACACTCGGCATACGGACCGAAAGAAATGATGATGAATGGACGTGTAGGTCTTAGAGAAATAAAAGCAATCGTGTCATTACCATCTGTAATATTGTCACACAGCAATGGTTGTGTTTTCAGGGCGCGTGTGCGTGCGTGTGTGTGTGTGTGTTGGTTTGGCACACTTGTCTCCTTTCTCAATTTCTGTACAGTTGCCACTGTTCCTCTATGTCCTGGCATGCCTTTGGGCTGACATCACAGGCCACAGGAGAGTGCCATGTCCCGGACACACACACACACACACACACACTCATAGTATACAAGAGAATGTATGGAGAATGGGAGACAGAAAGATGGGGATGGAGGGATCAACAGGCGAGCTGGCTCCGGGGCGCAGAGTGGAAATTTTCACATTCATATTTCTGTACTTTTGTTGCAGAGTCACATTTACTGGAAGTGTTAGCGCGCGGTGAATAATGTCTAAACAAGAAAAAGATGGAAGACAGAATGTGGTATTGGACCGATACTATTGGCAGGGAGGGAGAGGAAATGAGTGGGCAAGCGAGTGAGGTTTTTGTCCTTTTCAGCCCTTGCATTCCTGCTCTCTCTTTAATCTGTAACAGTACTCCGCCCAGCGAGCAGTGGCAAATCACTGTCCTCCACGCTGACATCACTGATTGCTTTATAGCCTTCGCTTGCTAGTTAAGGAATGAACACATTGACTCAACTGTTTTCTACTCTGCGTGTGTGTGTGTGTGTCGTCGGATGCTTTATTGCATATCAGACATCTGAAATGTATGGTTACCCACAGAGAATGCAAACTCATTGCCGTAGCCCTTCATGCATGGATGGGAGTCCAGAGGCGGTTTCTCTCTCTCTCTCTCTCTCTCTCTCTCTCTCTCCCCCTTGTTCGGGCTCGGGTTCCCTCTCTTTGGACTCCGTGTGGTCGTCTGCGTAGGAGACAGTAAAGTCGCTATGATCGTAGTTTCATACGCAAGTTTATTCAGCTACTTCAGAGGGAAACCTGAACCTTAAAATCAAACATCACACTCAGTACGGCGAGACAAAGTCAAAATGACGTTTTTAACTGTAAGAATTCCAGTTTTTGATACCAATAGTTCAAGTTTTAATCTTTAATGACAGGATTGGATGCTGAAACTAAATTTTTGGCCTGTAATATTGTCATTGTTGATGTCAACAATTCAATTATTAGGTGTGAGAATTCACATTCAAGATATCAGTGATGTTCTTTTTACTTGCTGACTCAGGGATATCTGCTGTCCAATTCTTCTGACTAAATCTAGAGTTTAGACGAGTAATTGGTGGTCATTAAACAATAAAACGGCTCACCATAAGTCTCAGACCCTTTGTGTCTTATTGTTTTGTACTGTACGGTCTTAGTCGTCCATTAATCTTTTTCCTTTCTCCTGTTTTCCGTTTTGTTCTCCTCACAGATACGTTCCAGAACCTGATCTCCTTCTCCCAAGGCCACCTGAGTTCCCTGTTGGAGGGAACCTACTCGTCCCTGTCCCACCAGGCCCTCCCCCACGTGAACGAACTCTTCTCCTCCCTCTCCCTCTACCTCCGGGGGGCCAACGTCTCCGTGGAGGTGGCCGTCAACAGATTTTTTAACAACCTCTTCCCGCTCGTCTACACGCGGCTCATCAATCCGGGCATCGAAGGCGGCCTGACGGAGCGCGGCGAGATGGCCGACTGCCTCCGTATGATCCGGCAGGACGTCAACCCCTTCGGCCCCCACCCCGCCAACGTGGCTCAGGAGCTGGCCGGGGCGCTGGGCACCGGGCGACAGCTGAGCCTGGCCCTGGAGGAGGGTCTGGAGGTGATGAACGCCACGGAGCACGTCAGCCTGAGCAGGGAGTGCGTGAAGAGTCTGGTGAAGATGGTGTACTGCTCCCACTGCAGAGGCCTGACGCTCATCAAACCGTGCGTGGGCTACTGCCTGAACGTGATGCGGGGCTGCCTGGCCAGCGTGTCGGAGCTGGACCAGCCTTGGAGGAGGTACACCATCCTGTTGGAGCAGCTGACCCACACCATGGCCGGGCACCACAGCTTGGAGCTCGCCCTGCTGGGGGTCAGGGGCCACGTCAACGAGGCCCTGCTCTACGCCCAGCTCCACGGGCCCCTCATCACCGCCACGGTGAGCACGCGTGCCGAGCGAAGCCTCCGACGGTCCGGTTTGATTTAACGCCGTTGTTTCGTGCTTCCAACCTGACGGCGGCGGGACGTGTTTTTGCTGGCCGCTCGTGGCTTTTGAGTTATTTTTTCCACCGGCCGAACGCGAAAGCACCTCGCACGCCGCATTATTGCAGAATGTTGAAATTATTCAGAGAAAAAACAATATTTATATTCATAAAACAAGGCCAGCGTCCTCCAGAGAACGCGTAGTCTGGGGCTACGGTAATTTTCCAAAATGGCAAAGACCCTAAACCGGGCCAGCGTTGTTTAACTTGTGACTGTGGGGGAATATTACCGATCCCTCACTGACGGTGATGAAAACGAGAAGAGCAGTGGACAAAATGGGGATTGGGTGTACTTGCATGCTATGAGTACTACCATATGCCTTCTGTTATGTATGGCTATAAGCTGCATATGCACCACATGAGGACAGTTTCATGAATGGCTGCCAGCCCTTAGAGCTGAAGAGACTGCAGGCAGACAGAAAGTGAAAATTGTGCTGTTGTTTCAACAGTTTATCTTCAATTTATACTCTTTATTTACCCAGCAGCATTATGGTTATGATCGTGCCGCCCCAATATCCCGCTTTCTGTCGTCCAAAGTAGGCGCATCGCGTGTGATTTGTCGTTCGGAGCGATGCTTCTATCTGACAGCTGAACAGAGGCTTTCATTCTAAAACAAATAAACTGCAAACTACGTCGTAAATTCAAACTGCCTGGGCACGGCTGGCGCGAGCCGGTCTGAGTCATAGCGCAGAGGAGCCGCAGGTTGATTATCAGAGATTTACCTTCCCCTCCCCGTCCGCCGCGCGTGCTCTCGGTTCGGTCGAGGGAGCCCCGACGAGCCCCCCCCGGGGCAGGAACTGGAGAGCTTTGGAACAATCAGGACTCTGCTGCATTGGGTTATTCCCTCCGCTGCGTGGGTGGTTGTATACGGCCTGTGGGGACGCGAGGACACGCCCCCTCAAACAGTCTGGTCACCCAGACCTCTGCCAGGGTTTGGGAAATATAGTTAGTGATGTTCTACATTAATGTATGATGCTGTACTTTTGTGGAGAAACACCAGAGGATGAATGAATCTTGCATCACTGGCACACACACACACACACACACACACACGCAGTATGGACACTTACAGACACAGAAAAGGGTCGGTTGCCAGGCTCGAGTGCAGACCGATTACAACTATGCAGAGAGCGAGCCGAGTTTCTATTTTGTGTGTGTGTGTGTGTGTGTGCGTGCGTGTGTGTGTCTATACGTTTGCATGCCTGTTTGGTATTCACGAGGTGACAGACAAGGATGGAGCAGGAAGCCCATCGCAGGGACAAGTGGGACTGAGCTGAAAGGGGTCCAGGTAGGCCACACAAACCAGAGACAGCCAGCTCGAAAAAAAAAAAGAAGTGGCCCCGAGTCTGACACACACACACACACAGAGGAAATATACATGCGTACATTCAGGAGCCCTCGTGTCACGGGTAACTAGAACCCATGGCCTTTTTAATCACAGGTATGCTTTTATGACGCCTCAGTGGCCTTTCAAGGAAAACTGCTAAGTCTCAACGCATGACTACCGTCTGAGCGCGGCCACGCTCGCCACCGCAGCCCGCCACTCTCCGACAGATCTCACATTTAAACACATGCTAATACTTGACTTGGCCTAATCTTGTTTTTCCCCCCTCTCTCTCTCTCTCTCTCTCTCTCTGTCTCCCTCTCTCTCTCTCTCGCTCGCTCCGTGTTAGAAGTGATACGCGGTGCAGTAGCTGTGTGTTTTTTCTGCCGAGTCAGAGTATTATATGGAGTTGTTATTAAAGGAATTATTGTGACCGTGTGGTTTGGGACTGGGATGTTATCCCAAACCATTCTGTGGTCGCTCGCCCGCTCTCTCTCTCTTTCTCTCTCTATGTGCTCTGTGTGTACTGCAGACTACACAAAGTCTCCACTTTAAGTTGCTGTACATCATAAGGTAGAGCCCAGGCACACACACACACACACACACACACACGCACACATATTATTACTCCATGTACAGGTATCAGGTTTTAGAGGTCCAGTAAGGGCGGCCCACCCTGTGACAGTACACACAGGCAGCGTGAGCGTGAAAGGCAACTATTGATGGATATGTGGGGCAGCAGCAGGATAGATTGTGTTTTAACACATTCCTGCTCTTATTGAGGCGGAGCATGAACACGGGTCAGAGGGAAGTGGTTATGGTTCTGGATATTGGAGGTGGCCGGGGCTGGATTATGTCGAGTAGCCACAATTAGGAGAAAATTGGAAAATATCCAGTAAAAAAAAAAAAAAAGAAAAAAAAAGAAAAGTGGGCCGCTCTTATTGGGCCCCCGTGTAAAAGGTGGCTGGAGTGTTTGGGGAGGTTTTCTCCCTCTCTCAATGGCGCTCTGTTGGATTGGTGGTGGCGTTCCTCCGTCTAGAATCAGCTGAGCTCCAGGGCCCACAGACGGCTGTTTATTGACATGGTTGTAATAATGATATGGCTCATATGACCTGGAAGGGCGACTTTACAGCTTCTACGCGCAGCGAGCGAGGAGGTCTCAGGACCCAGGGAGGCCCACGCTTCACTCCCTCCCTCACTCACTCACTCACTCTCACTCGGGGAACTCAGATTGTTCTGTATTCTGCCTATGAGAAAATAGCAACAGTGGCCCAGATTAGGGCGGTTTATATGCAGGTCTACCTTATCCTCTTGTTGGTTTTACCCCGGCTTCTCATTACAGTCTTATGGAGGAATGCTAATAGCAGCCTGGGCCTTTAGATAATGGAAACAAGGGCCAGTGGGATGACTGGAAGGTTTCCATTCACCATGGCGGCACCTCAATAGGCCGCCGTGGCTCACATAGCGAGCGCTGTTTCTTTTTCTCTCGCCCACAATAAAATGAAAGAAGCTCAGCGGTGTGAAAGCAAACTCGGTTGTTAACAGACTTTCACACAAAACAGATTTTCCTGAAATCAGATTAATCTGATTTACGACTCTTCTCTTATTCTCTTATTTCATTTTATTAGATATAATCACATATCGGACGGGGAAATAAAAGTCAGATACGTGAAACGCTTTGGGTACGGGACCGGACTGGATGCTTCCCCGCATCCTAAATCATCATAAATCTGCCGGATCCAGACGCTGACTCCTTTCAGCTGAATCAGAATCTTCCTCCCCCAGAGCCATTTAGGTGCTTTTTCTTTAATCAGGTGAGGAGCAGCTTCCATATAAATAACTGCAAAAATGCTGAGTTGCTGCGGCGGCCCGTCTGTCAGGTTCTTTCATCTCCAGAGGGAACGTCCGGAGCTCTGTCGGCGATGATCTCGGTCTTTGTCACATCCCCCCGACTTTACTCTGGGGTCACACGTATGAATCATCCATTACAGTGTCCCCTGTAAAATCAAATGATAATAATAATAATACAGAGGTAAAGCAGACAAAGGGACGTTTTCTGATCCACTCTGTACGCTTTGTGTCAGTAAGATTGCTGTTAAGAGAATTGTTGCCGTGCCCGTGGCCCCTTCTATAGGCCCAACCCATTTTGCCTTTGGCACTTTGTCCCGTCCCGAGCCTGGCTGACTTACTCAGCAGTCCATTAGCTAATGACGGTGCCCGCACGCCTCTCTTTTCCTCTTTTCCTCTTCCCCGACTCTCCTTTTCCCTCTCGTCGTGGCGTTTGCCTCATTTGAATATGCTGATGATATGCAGCGGCTTTCCGCGCCGCAAAAAAAAAAACAAGAAAGAAAAAAGGAAAATCCCGGCTCCTCTGAATATTAATGCAGTGGTAAGAGTGAGTAATAATAGCAGCGCTGTGATTGATTGCTGTGTCATTTGCTTTAAATGTGAACATGCAGCAGCGGTCTGGAGTAAATAATTCTTCTCTATGACCCACGACTCGGATTAGAGGAATCATATAATCCTGCAGTTTCTCAGATATGCGGTTGATTATGACTCGATGAAATGTTCGTTGCGGCGGCACGGCGCTCCCTCCGACCCCGAGTTCTGCTTCTCAGGCGAACAGAATTCACAATAACGGACTTTTTCCTTTTTTTTTTTTTTTTTGAAACATCTCAGGGATTGCTGAGCGGGCCCTTTTTTGTTCGTTCACGATTCATGCTCTACAGCTACAAAATAATAAATCCCACAGACCCCAGCTTTGATCCTGGAGAATAAAGGTGGTTAACCACAAACAGCCACAGCGTGCCACCTTTGGACTTTCTCTGGTTCTGGGTGTGCTTAACACTGCCACCTGTGGTCTTTTGAAGGTTTTGGAAGCAGGCCTTTCTCCCCCTCCGCTTCTCTCCCATTCCTTAGCTCTCTGTCGGGTCTATAAATAGCCCCCACCCTCCCTGTCTCAGTCTTCACACCACCCGACAGCCTCACCTGTTGCCTGCATGCCCATTGGCCTGGCTTTTGATCACCTTTAAACCACCGTCAAAATATTTTCACGCCGCTGTGACCTCACCGCAAAATGCTTTATGCATCTCCGTCGCGATCGCCGCTCCATTGGAGGGCCTCGCTCGGACATGTGGACTTCTGAAATGTTTCATCCGCAAGCTTATTTTCTTTGCTTGTGTGCATTTATTCCAGCACATGTCAGACAGAGACAGTGAACTCGCGTGACCTTCACGTGTCTGTTTCTCTTCCCTCTTTTCCTCTGTTTTTGTGGTCTAAAACCCATTCCGTTCAGACATCTTGCCACATTTTCGACTCTCTAATTCTCCTAAATGTGTTTACAGAGATGTGCTAGGAGGACAACTCCAAAGTAACACCCATATTTACCAGGGTAAACCAAAAGCCTCATATTTAGATCATCTGCAAATGATTTAATCAGAGTAAACAAGCGTCAGTTTAGCGAGAGAAACTCAATGTTCTTTTGTGACTTGGAACGTCAAGGACTTTTCCCCGTGATATGTGAGGGACAGACTCTCTCTTTAATTAGCACTGACATCATTTGGATGGGAGATGAAGATGGGGGATGGGGTTAGTGGGAACAAGGGCAGAGAGACAGCAAGAGAGAGAGAGAGAGACAGATAGTCTGTGGCGAAGACGGCAGAGTGAG
Source organism: Brotula barbata (assembly GCA_900303265.1). NCBI lineage: Eukaryota > Metazoa > Chordata > Actinopteri > Ophidiiformes > Ophidiidae > Brotula > Brotula barbata. Next base: position 7,664 of record OMNV01011676.1, on the reverse strand, counting down.
AAAACTCAAGACAAACCAATTTAGAGAACGGGAATGAAAAGAGACCTTAAATGGATTACGCCGAAGAATTAGAGGAGAGAGAGAGAGAGAGAGAGAGAGAGAGTGAGCGAGCGAGCGAGCTGAAGAGTTATTCTGTTAATCGTGTTTTCTCTGTCACTCAAAGAGAGCCGTTGGAGAATACACAATGAGGTTATGCTTAGTTCACTTTGTAGCTCCAATCTGTGTGCACAGAAATGTTTTTGTCACAGAGTGTTAGTTTGTTCTAATCTCTAATGAGCCAAGTGTCACTTTACACGAATGTAAAAGGGACCAATCATCCCGTTGTTGCAGGAATTTTCTGCAAAATAAAGACCTCGGCTGAGGAATCTGATAATTTATTTAGATAGGAGTTATCTTTTGTGTCTCTCACAGGACCCTTTGTAGCAAAAAAGTACCATATTTCTACCATGAAGTATTTAAATAGATTTACTCTAGCCCTGGGGGGGTCACTGTGTACCACTTTAAGCACAGCATTCTGTGAATTGTCATTCTCTCTCTCTCTGCCCTGCTCTATTAGAGCAGAAATGCAACCCCCCCCCACCAAAAAAATAAAGATTTACTTACAGTTTTCTTACAGTTCATCATCAAAACTTTGTTGACCATCATCAACAAGTTTTATCATAAAATGTACCCGTCCCTAGTCAACACAGACACGCTTACCCCATGAACATTTCCACTGCTTTCTCTCTGACACGTTGCTGTAAGAGAGAGCATCATCTGCGTACGTATGTATCCTAATCGAAGCCAATAACGTGACTAAGTTCACCCTCACGTCAGGTACTTGCGCTGCTGTTCGTTCGGGCCCTTCACGGTCTGTTAAGTTTAACGCCTCAGACCTGACATCTGTCTGTACGTGTGGTTGAACATAAAACACAGCCCAGTAGTGCTGTTGAGGGAGAAGAGAGACTTGCTTATTCCCTCAACCCACCCAGATTTTCCCAGATGGTCCGGGGTTTGAACTGGCATTTTTCCACTCAGAGGCCTGCTTCTTTAACCTCAGGGCCCCTGCCACACGGCTGCTCGTCCTGCGAAATTCAAGTAGTCACGTTAATGTGTAAATAAAAGGAGAAAATAGTCTCTATCCGGCTGGAAGCACGCTGTATATGAATATTGTTATTTTTGGACGGCGATGGAGTGGCGACCTCTCGTCACACAGCGTTGATGCTGATCTGACCTGAGCGGCATCCTAGTGCCCACTCCTCCAGCTTCATCCAAACCTGGTACCCATGCTGCATTTGACTCCAATTTCTACGCAAATTCTATTTTTCCATGCTAGAAAACGGCAGAAGGCATCAAACGTGTACACGTAGAGAGGAGACAGCCAGACACCGCACCTCTCCTGTCCACGCGAAACCACGAGAGGGTGTTTGAAATGTACTCAGAAGCTTCGGCGCTGGACTGGCGGCGACTGGAAACAGGAAGTCTTGTTTGGTTTCAACTGCACCTCAAAGTGTCAGGGTGTGGTATAAACAAGTGACCCATCATGTGTGGCTGCAGCTCTCCAAACCAGAGGGGGAGGTTTAAAGGCTCGGAGATATTCAGGTGCTGCACACTGGGACCAGTAAGACCACGATGGGTTGCCGCGTGCTTTGATCTCGGCTACCTTCAACGATATAATACTTGAACTTGTCGCGGGGTGGCCGCGCAGGAACGGCTCAAAGTCCTTTTAGTAAAACGATGTGCGCTGTGATGAATTTGAGTGCAACATCAGTGGAAAGGATCATCCACCTTCAGCCTTTGAGCCTGGATGCCAAGCACTACACTACGAACAGCTATTACCAGGCCTAATGGTGGTCTAATACGGCACTGAACTCAAGTTTCCATCTCTCCGGGCAGGGAGAGTCTCGGTGCGTTCCCAATCTGAACTAGAAGAGCACAGTTAGCTCCTTTGATTGCCACTTTGTGAAATGTAATTTTATTGCCTCTGAGTGGAAATTGATTATTCCATGGTTACAGGAGAATCTTGGGAGAAATGATGTTTGTGTATGTCCCGTAGCTCGGGATGGCTGAATGTGGTTAGATAATGGATGTGCGCGGTGGGCCCGAGAGGATCTGAGTAAAGACAGAGGCAATTTGAAGTTTTCTGCTTCGGCGGTTTGTAATTCTTTGAACTGCTATTCATTTTGAGGCCGTTCACCCCGAGAAATATGCAACCATGACAAAAGAAAACAGTCATTATGTCCTGGTTATAAACGGGGTATTGTTGTAATCCCAGTCAGGAAACTGACGATGTAACAAATCTTTAAATCAACTATTTGTCTTTGATTTCAACACATTTGGCCCGCGTGACAGGAAATGCCGAGCCGGTCGGCACCGATGTCAGAGCTCTGACAGTGCCGCCCAGCCGCGTTCGCTCTGCCAAAGTGGTCCCGGTTCCAAGAGTTAAAAAGTGAATGGCAGCGTACAAAGAGGCTGCATGTGTTTGTTTCTGTGCATGCTCATGCTCATACCATTTACTCCACAAACGAGAGCCTAGAGATGGGAAAGGGGGTCCTCACTAACTGGACAGCCCCTATTCATCCCACAATTCAATGTGCATGGGGCGAGGGGAGGCG
>OMNV01011675.1:0-11980 GCA_900303265.1 Brotula barbata | reverse complement strand
AATTTACACTGCTATTACCTCCAGAGAGCGGCCCGTTGTATGGCCCGGGTCCTGCAGGAAAGTCGGCCATTATGCTCGGGCTCACAAAGCCAACGTTGATCATGAGGCTCAAACAGAGGGAGGAAAGACGGCACCAACAGGGCGTCGGCGTCGGGCCGGCAGGAACATCACATGGTACGCTCTCCAGTACGTTCACCGTTGCAGCCTGGAGAGCTATCTGACGCACAACAACGGACAGCGAGGGAGAGAAACCGGCCACTTTGCACGCGGTCAGACGGTGTGGGTTTTGTTGTGTGTTTGTGTATTGTGACAAAACCAAAATATTATAATTGTGGGTTTTTGTCCGTGTAGTTTAAGTAACCGACGACCTGTTCGACTCGACCGACTGAGGGCCTCCACGTCAGTCCCACATCACGGCGGATGCAGACGCCATCAAATTGGACACTGCAAAGGGAGTTTTCACCTCCTTCCACCTCCACAGCCAGTTTAATGAAATGGATCGGAGTGTGTGTAGGACTGGACTCCCGTGTGTACAGTAGCTGACTCCTGCACTGTCTGTCCACCTTCTTAGGGCGCGTAGGAGCTCAGCTCTGTCTGACAATAAGAGAATGATTGTGTGTGTGTGCACACCACTAACAGTATCATATTGAGGGATTCAAATAACTGTGGCAACCACATAGACTCCATTTGAGACCACGTCCTGGCACTCAGGCCTGTAATTGCAGTTTAACCACAAATGATAAACGCTGATCCATGTTTGGAGAGAGAGAGAGAGTGTAAACATGTCCTATTAGACAGTGATTCTACGGGTGGCTGCATCCTGTTGTCCTGAGTCCAAAACCAGTCTGTCATCTCAGCCTTCCACCTGTCACACCACTGTTACCTAGCATGCACTGCTGTGCTCTTCAATACTAAAACAACAGGCGATCGTTTTAGTTTTCCGACGTAGACCTCTTGTGTGGATCTACGGGGCGGAGCGGTAAATAAAAATGTCCAAACTGTCTCCTGTGACATGACTGCTGTGGAGGAAACGCCCACATCAGCTCTGGTGAAGAACCTGAACCCCGGCGGAGTCGTTACACGGAGAAACGTGACTCACCCTCTCAGACCTCCCAGCCACGGCGTGCTGGCACCACAACACAAGGCTCTGTGAAACCTTCCTGTTCCTCCGGCCTCCAGGCGTTGGTTCATTTTCAGACGATGTTTTTGATTCTGTTGTTGCGTATCCCACGCCGGGTGCTGGGTGTAATCTTCCCCTCTTATTTAACGGCTGAGTGTATCAGTGTACGGCATTGTGATGTTACAAAGACAGATAGTAACAATGAGAAGTAATGAAAACGTGGAACCAGGTGTCCTCGCTTGACACGCCGTGTTCCATCACAACAACAAATATCCTGCCAGGCGTCTCGTGGAAAATATCGCCATGATATCACAGCTCGAGCAGACATTAAAACGGTCCGTGAAGTTTCACATCGCGTGACCTCATTTCCTGTCAGAGCTCTCACTTCCTCAGCTGTGACTGCCCAGACACTAAGAATACAATGACCTGTGTCCCTCCCCCAGGTCCTCTTCTCCCGTAGTGCCTCCCCCCACGCCAACATCCATCTGGACACGCAGCCCGTCTCCCCCAGCGTGGCGCTGCTGGACGTCCAAAGCCCAGATGGAGCGCTGCTATTGGCTACAGGAAACAAGGTGAGCTGGGAGCACGAGGATGAATCTCGTTAACACGCCGAGGTCACGTGTCATCGGTTCAAATCATTTTATATACATTTCAATGACATTTTTAACTATAGGAGGAATATATTTGTCCATGTTTTTATTGAGTCATTTATTTATTCTGCCAGTCTGATGCATTGCTGTGCTGAATTGAAATCCACGTGTCCTCCTCCTAGATCACAAAGGTCCCTCTGACTGGCCCGGGCTGCGATCAGCTGATCACCTGCACTTCCTGCCTGCTGTCCTCGAAGGTGACGGGCTGCGGCTGGTGTGACGGGAGCTGCACCCGAGCCAGTCAGTGTCCCGCCCCCTCCGTCTGGACCCAAGACTATTGTGCACCTGTCATCTCTAAGGTAACCATAGCAACAAGTTAACAAGCCTCTGTCTTCATCCACTTCTACTTTGACTTTGCGAGCCCTGACAGTTTTATGGGCGGACAATTTAGGACCACGTGTCTGACAGTGACACAGACGGGGACACACACAGACAGGGACAGACGGGGACACACACAGACGGGGACACACGCAGTATTTTGGTGTCAGTTAGTGACAGTAACTTGAGTCCAGGTCACAGTGATGAATATGAACAGATAGTAGAGCTTCGTGGACACGCTGACCCTCAGTCTGACTGCCGAATGGAACGCTCTCCTCAGTTTTGGCCGACCTCTGGACCGCTACGAGGCTCCACGGTGGTGACAGTTTGTGGCAGAAACTTCGGCTTCGACAAGACGGAGAGCTTCAAGGCCTCGCTGGTCACGGTGGAGGTGGGCGGAGCTCCCTGCAAACTTTCCAGACAGGAACACAACAATAGGTGAGTGAGTGTGTGTGGACCTCAGGGAGCATCAAGGTCAGGAATGTTTACATTTATCATCCCCTTCTCAAAATAATACTAAATGACTAGTTTTCTTATTTTGTTATTTCCGCGGCAATAATAATGCAACAATATGTATTATTGTCCAAATATATCCACATACAGAGTCAGACCTAACGCATAACTATGTCAATCAAAGGTTAAAATATACTATACCAATAATAAGCCACAAGTCGTCAACCAGACAGTGGATCCGTGCGTGGCAGAGGCTGAGAGGAGAGAGAGAACGTTTGGTTTGTAGGAGCAATCGCTTTGGTCAGCGCAGAAATCAAAGTGAGTCTGTGTGCACAACTTTGGGATCTCATCCAACAAGTCAGCACACGTCAGAGGTTTTCTGGTTCCTCCGTCTGCACTCCTCACTCTGCATTTTGTTTGCAGTACACACAAATATGTAGCAAGCCTGCAAACATGCGGGCCAGAGTACGTGAGCGTGTGTGTGTGTGTGTGTCGGTGAATATGAGAGCTTATCTGGAGATGTTGGTGCTGCGTGAAATCTGTAGTGTTCCTCTTGGCTATGTGAAAAGCCAGAGTGTGTTTGTGTGTGTCTTTGTGTTCAGTGTTTATTATGAGATAAAGGGAGCTGTGAGTCGGCGTCCCGTAGGGGCAGAATCACTTTAAGAGGGCCGATTGTGCTGAAACTCACTCACATTCAACACATTAGTGCCCTAACTAATAAATTGCTGGGAAAAAATCTCTGCCCCATCCAAACTTTGCGCTCCGATCCGTCATTCAAAAGGCCTTTTTGCTCCTAACGGCCTCGTTACAATAAAAAACTCTGCCCTCTCCATTCCTGATGCAGATTGCGTCTCGGTGCATTCCTGCAGGCTCGTAGACGATGATTGAATTAAGCTAAACGCTGGCCGTCTGTGGCACCGTATAATGCCTGGTCTGTGTTCATGTCGGGGGGGTGTCGGTTGTGTTTAGGTGGACTGAGCTGCAGTGTTCCCCGGTTTTCAATGGGAACTTCACCCCGTCGGGACAGACGGTGAAGGTCAGCAGCGGACACAAAGTCGCCAAGTCGGACGGCTTCTCGTTTGTGGTAAGAAATGTTACCCCGTGTGTCTCTCCGGTTCTGTGAGTCAGAGAGTCTGATGCTCTCCATGTCCAGGACCCCGTGATCCAAGAAATCTTCCCCACATTCGGGCCGAAGTCTGGCGGCACCATGCTGACCATCAGAGGAGCTTTTCTGGATACTGGAAACAGGAGAGCGGTGACCATAGGGAGGGCGGCCTGTAGGATCCAGAGGTTAGTGGAAGTCACTTCAACACAAAGTTTGTTACAGAATGGAAACGTTTAGGAGCTAAGATGACACTCAATGTATCGGTGCGATAGCGATTAGCAGTTCAGCCGATATGGTCTTAAGGTGGTCCCGTCCGCTGTAAATGCTTTGTTCTTCCACCAGCGTGTCGTCCAACATGCTGACCTGTAAGACCCCTCCTCACGCCGATCCCTCCAAGCAACCCGTGAAGCTGACGGTGGATTCGGTGGAGCGCTACGCCCCCACGCACTTCACCTACAACGAAGACCCCCTCATCAACAGCATCCAGCCGTCACGCTCCTTCGTCAGGTGAGGACCCGGACCAGTGGAGCCTGATTCTGGCTCTGGTGTAACAGTGGGAGGCGATGAGCGTCTAACGGCGAGCAGGCCGCTCCAATGCTAACTCTACCCTTTCTCCCCGTAGCGGAGGCTGCACCGTGTCGGCCCACGGCTTCTTCCTCCAGTCCGGCCTCCAGCCTCAGATGGTCCTCACCACGGCTCAGGACGCCGAGGTCTTCCACGTGGTGAGTCCGCTGCACACGGGCGTAGTCGTGCGATCAACAAAGCCAAAAAAATCCGGACGTGCTGTTGAGCTCTCGGTGGCGCGCTCACGGTATTGTCATTACGAAAAGAAAGGAAATGGAAAATTTACGGTCAGCGAGACGTCACCTGTGAGTCACACACGGTAGCAGAGGGAGGCGTTCCCCTCAGCCCGTCAGTCACTCCTGCCTCGCTCAGGTGTTTGGAATGACGCCCGGCGTCGGCTCAGCTGTCTGCAGCTCCTTAAAATGTCTCCAGTTTAAGTACCTCAAGTCCAACGTTCATACACGTGTCAGTTATTACTGCTGTCTGAGTCGGAAACATCCAGGCGTGGGTTTGGACAAGCACAGTCTCATCCCCCGCCCCCTCACAAAACTTCAAATGAAGCAGGGGGTCATTCTGATCCATGTGTGAAGAGGGGCTCTCACCTGTCGGCACCTCTCCAAGCAGAGCGGCCCATCTTGCCTCTGTGCTGCTTTTGTAACTTTTATTAGGACTAAAGATGAATCTGTGTGGGAAAATTGGCATCCCTGATTCATAACACAGACATAATATCTAGGAAAAACAATCACGCTGTGATTTCCTTTGGCCGGCTTATGAAGGTTTTTTTATGCTGCAGCCAGAAGAAAGTCAGCACTGTCCAAAGCAATAAGTCTGACCGCAGCGCCGGCCCTGTGCGGCGTCCCCCTTTATGAACCGCCTGACCTTCGCATCTTCGACGGGACAGCTCGGGTTTCATTGCGGTGCCTGCTGAAGGAAGAGAGAGACAATCTCCAGGTTAATGAGAACTTTAACCTTGCATGGAGTCTAAAATGTACGCTGATCTTCATCTAAGTCCCAGACATTCAGAGTCTATACCTCCACCAAGGCCACCTGTCCTCAAACCGTAATGTAACAAGCATTAAATTAGCATGGAACAGGACGATATCAAACAGGTGGAGATCTGTGTTGTAAGGAAGTTAAAAAGTAAAGGTTACCAGAGAGCATTTCACGATTTCATTTTTAGTCCTTAAAATAACCCTCAGCTGTTTACCTTGATGTACTGTTTCCAATTCATTTACCAAAAACGTTTAATGGGCCTTTTCACGTTAGTAACTCATTAATCCAATGGTCTGAAATTCCTGTGTGGTGCGTAACCCGGATCAGAGGTCACAGGTTCACATCCTGGCACCGGGAACAATTCAACACTATGTTCCGAGGTGATGGAGACGTCCATGTCATTTCAAGGAGTTCGCTCTTTTGTTTTTGAAGTGTAAACAGTTGACACATAATTACTCCGTAAAGTGTGGAGGTGACGAGCAAATCACAACAAACATTCACCCACTCACACGTGTGTGTGTGTGTGTGTGTGTGTGTGTGTGTGTGTGTGTGTGTGGCGGGGGGGGGATGTTTGCCTTGAGGAGGCGGTTTGAGGACAGACAGTGCTTTGTAGTGATATTATCTATTATCCTGAGGGACACGCCGCTGCAGGTTCAGTCAAGAGATCACACACTTAGTAAACACACACTCTCACACACACACACACACACACACATACTCTCATGGTATACAGCCTTTATCTGAAATCTTACTCACAGAATGAGGTTTTAATCCATGCCCCCATCTCCATCTCTCTAGCACGCACACACACACACACACAGGCTTATTTTCCCTAAACTTCAACTCTTCAACTCTCTTAAACTTTATATAACCATAAGTGGATCCATCTTATTTTAAATGTTTTCAAATGTAGTATAAAGCCCAATAAACGGTGTCAAGGATAAAAGGATAAACATATTTGAGGGAAATTAAACCTGCCATGACTTAAAGGAGTAAAGGGGTTTGAGGATTTCTTTTCCCTATTCTACATGCAAAACATCAATAAATGGTTTATTAACATGAAAAGAGCGTAAATAAGAGTTTAAATAACCTTGAACCAGAGGACTCAGTGACCGCTTAATTCACCAACCAACCAACTTTTATCTGTCATCCAAAATCACTTCATCTTAATGAACGTCCATCAGTGTCTCTCAAATCAAATCTCTCTTTCTCTCTTTCTCTCTCTCTCTCTCTCTCTCTCTCTCTCACACACACACACAGATGCACACACTCATGCGGCAGTGTCTCATCTTTCAGTTTCCCTTTCCCTGGTCGTTGACCTGTGTTCAGGTCAGCGCCTGATGGCTCTCTGGGGAGGTCAGGCTTCATTTCACACAGCAAACGGCATCAACTGAGTAACTGAGTACATGTACTCAAGTACTGGACCTACTCGGTGCTGAATGTTGTACTTGTTACTATAGGATGGTAGCTATTATTTACCTTGGAAATTCGTTTTTAATGTGAACGTGAAACAAAAATGTATATTGTTGTCAGATAAAACTTCAGAAAAATTACAGAAAAAATAGAAACGAAAAATGAGAAAGTAGGCAAAACCTTTTTTAGTGATGATGATGATGCAATGATTTGATCTGATAAATTCCTCAAATTGTAATATTTGCTCATGAATCCAGCAGCACTTTGACTTTGACCACATGTGGGTGGGTTTCCTCTCATAAATGCACTCTGGTCTGAGTCCCCTCTCCATCGTACTCACTGATCCTGGATCTGACGCTCATTAGTCGTTGTGGTGCCCCAGGGGGTCAACAGTAGCGATCTGTGTCCACTGAGAGTCTCCAGCTGTCAATACGTCCCATTGTAAAAAGAGAAGCAGGATGTTCAGCCACTTTCTCTGCATGAATAAGGGTCAGAAAACTGGTAAAAGGTCAAAGCAAGTTGTGGAAAATAGAGATTTTAAGGGCTTGTTTACATTATACACAACACAATTGATGGTTTAACAGACATTTATCTTCTGACTGCTCTCCTCTTGTCTGTGTGGGTCTCATCCTAACACTCCACCCTCCAAAGACAAACAGGTTAGGGCAATTGGAAACGGCTGGATAAGCCCAACACATGAAGGGGTGATGGACGGAGGGACAGATGGAGGGATGGAGGACGGATGGATGGAGGGACAGATGGATGGACGGAGGGACAGATGGAGGGATGGAGGGATGGACGGACGGATGGATGGATGGATGGATGGAGGGATGGATGGATGGATGGATGGACGGATGGATGCGTATGCTGGAGTTCTGTCGTTTTCCTCTGCTTAGTTAGAGCACCAATACTCGAAGGTCCTTTAGTTTTAAAAATGCGTCTGTTGCCACCATCAGGTTTTTGGTTATTGGGGGTATTAAAGTGAGTTTGCACCACAGGAGGGTTCCACTCACTTTCAAGTCAATTAACGCATGCTGTGATTTTATTTAGAATGTGAAAAATGACCCTTTTTATGGTGAAAACTCCATCTCATCCTGTTGAGGAACTGGAGAATGTGGTCTGGCCTCATTTTCCACTTGTGTTCAATAGATTGAGTGGGATTACATCATCACAGGCTGTGGGTCTCATGAAACACCTGCAGAACACTCGCAACTCCTCTATTAAGATACCAGCGGCTCATCTTTGTATTTGGAACACGCAGAGAAGAAGTGAGCGAGCGAGAGAGAGAGAGAGAGAGAGGGAGGTCTGTATCAAATAAGGCTATCATTCCTAATGATTTAGGATGGGATCAGGTCCCGCAGGGTCCAGCTGTCTCCTGTTAAATTCCTTCCAGTAAAGGGGATGAGTTAAGGCTCAGCTTGGGAAGGGACAGCATAAGTGTCTTATTGTCCTCCTAACCCCTTAAAATAGAGACAAGGTTTCTCACAAATGGACGTCCAAAGCCAGCAGAACCCAACGGTGGGTAATGTGAGCCGCCCAGTCAGGCCTCCAGAGCTGGGTCCATAAAACTAAATGGTTGTCTTGAGATGAGTCCAATCTCCTCCAACAAACCAGGCAACAGGGACCCGGTAGGGTCCACTCAAGCTGGGCCATCCTTCCATCGCCAAAAGAGGAGAAACTGCTCATTTTAGCCGACATGAGTTTTGGCAAAATCTCCTGTAAAGTGGGAGGAGATCCTCCAGGTGCAACTACACACACACACACACACACACACGCATATGTTGTCGGTGCTCATTGCATCAAAAACACCCACAGAGGCTGCGGGGTCTCAGTCAGAGCCTCCAGCTTTGATATCTGTGTCTCAGATCTGGTCTAAATCCTGGTCTCAGCCAATCTCAGCTTTCCCACAAACATGAAAGAGATCTTTTTTTTTAACGATCCATCATGAAACGCTGGCACGGTCACAAAACCACAACGGTCCGCATGTACAGAAAAATCCAAAAAGTGACCCGTGGATTTTCACATGGTCCGGGCTGGTGTGGGTTCACCGGCCCGACCCGGCGGAGAGACTTTGGTTTCACCGTGGCCGGACACCTGTTGCCCAAATTCAGAAATGGACTTGTTTTGTTACTGAGCCCAACAGGCTAAATCCCCCAGCTGACACCTGAAGGCCTCGTGGACATTCCCAAGGCCCCCAAATCCTAACGCGCGGCCCACCGAGAGACGAGGCGGAGATGCCGCGTCGACGTGCCGCGTCAGGCTGACGTCTTCACGTCGCACGTCGCTCCTCACGGTCGCCCTAACCGTCGTTCGGGGACGGCGGAGGTTTGGGCACTGCTGGTTCTCCCATCGCCCCCCCTCACCGAGGCTCTCTGTATTTACAGCTGCTCACCTCCTCCGACTGAATGAGAGGAGACGGCGGCCGAACAATGAGACTGACTGAGGTTTCCACTAATTCACTGCATATTTTTCCTTGCTGCACCCCTGGGAGACGGGGGAGGGGGAGGGAATGTACCCTCCGGTCCCACTCTAGTCGCTCCCTACTGAGGTGTGTGGGTGCAGGTGGGGGGGTAATTAGATCGCAACCTGGCTCTCCCCTGGAACACACACACACACACACACACACACACACACATTGCCAGTGTTTGTGTGTATGCATGTGTGTTCAAGCATTTAAAAAAGTGTGTGTACGTGTGTGTTCAACATCTGGGCTGCTGGAGTTCACTGGGGAGTCCAGTTGTGAAGTCTAAGAGTCGGCCGACAGCTACTGCTGTCACAGCAACACTCAGAGAGGCTGTCTCACCCCTCACACACCCTTAAACATGAATACAAGCACCCTGTCAGTAAAAGTGTGTGTTTGTGTGTGTGCGTGTGTGTGCTGACCTGAACACCTTTCCCTACCTCCGGTCAGCGTCAGCTATCAACTGAAGGACGTGTTTACCTTCGTAGCCTAAAAGGTAAACACAGGCTGTCATTGGCTGCTGCCGCTCTGTAAATATCAGGACTTCGATCCGTCGGGGGTCCGACCGCTTTGGTCCGGTTTGTTCCGCTGCACCTGTGCAACAGCTGTGGAGAAATACGCCGTTTTAAACGCCTCAAATTAGTGCGTCCATGAACCAAAGTCTGCATAATCACAAACCACACTCAGCTCTCATCCTCACCCTCGGTTTACCACACAACCAGGGCCCAAAGGAGCCCCTGGCCGGGTGGACCGGGGCCCAAAGGAGCCCAAAGGAGCCCCTGGCCGGGTGGACCGGATGAACCGGGGCTCCTGCTGCCTGTCGCCTCGCATCAGTACAATCGTATGTCTCCATTTTTTCCTTCTTTAGTCTGCGTCTCTATATTTCTCCTTTTCTGGAACATCCCGTCCCAATAACGCCCTTATAAGACCACAAAAAAGTCTGCGTGACTCAGCAGACCTGGACCCCTGTCCTGCGTACCTCACAGCATTCCTCTCCTCTCCGGCCTGTTCCCCTCGTCCAGGCCTCATTCCTGCAACGTCCGACTCTCAGACAGCCTGAACAAGAGAGGAGGAAGCTGATGCTCTGACGCGGCGACGAACAAAGTCCACGCCGTTTTCTCCCGTCCACCACGTTTCCATGATGTCATCTGTCAGGACTGCGTTCTCGTCTCGTGCGTGCCGGCTGGGCGGTCGACGATTCCGTTCTCTAATCCTAATCAAGTGCAAAATTAATTTCACTTTTATACGCTCAAATTTGCCTCGAGATCTTGAGCTCGTGTTTCAGTTGAACTCTCATTTCGCTCTCGGCTCCACATCACTTTTTAATAACCCGATCTCGGCGAGTGCCAGCTACACGCCCACTCGGCGTTTTATTTTAACACCTGGCCCCATAAATGTAACGGCCATCACTAACTGCTCCTCATTACCCACGCCGGCTACAATTTCAGTGTCATTTATTCCTTGAATCTGATGACTCGGCTCCATTTCAAGTCTCTGTAAACAAACTTTGGCCGTGCAGTGAAGTATCTTGACTTTGTTGGATTTGGTCTCTCGCGTCCCTTCCATAAGTTGACTCTTTTGTCTCAGTACGTCCCCGTTAACGTGACTTCAGCCGATCGGCTCTGCTCTGCTCGTAAACTCAATGTTCCCGCCTGAACTAACTGGTAGAAAATCACCGAGCTGCGTCCTGGTATGTGGACGTTAAACACTCCAGGACGCTTCGGTTCCACTTGACTTCTCGCATGTGTTCTGCTGTGTGAGTTCACGCTTGATTAGCCGCGTGCAGGCTGCCGTGTCCCCCAAACATTCTGATTTGATCTGCGCACGGCCGGTAAAGATGTGACGGCTAAAACATCGACATCATCTGCTTCATTTCTGCTCCGTCGACAGTAAGACTTGAATGTGTGAGTTTGCTCCTCCATGTGTTCATTTTTTTATTTGCGTGTGTCTCCTGCAGAGCTGTGTGTACGGGGAGAACCGGACCTCCATCCAGTGCACCACACCCTCGCTGGCCAAACTGGCCCTGCAGCCCCCCGTGGTCACCAAGGTGGCCTTTGTCCTGGATGGGTTCTCTACGCCTCAGTGGGACCTGATCTATGTGGAAGACCCGCTGTTCCAGGACCCCAAGCTCACCTCCAAGGACAACAAGAGCATCGTGGAGCTCAAGGTGAGCGAGCCGTAGAAGACAAAATCCACCCTTCGGTTTGTCCGCCGAGACGGGCCGGAGCTCTGACAGGGCCACGCCTTCAAAGTCCAGTCCGAGTCCTGAACCAGGTGTAACAAATCAAACAAACCGGGCACCAAAGCGTCCTGCTGAGGCTGAGACAGTTTTCCCTTACAGCCTCTCTGATGGCTCCCATACAGCCTCTAACATCCTCTCTCTCCCTTTCAGTAGATTAATGATCCTTTTTCATTGAATGCCTGTTGACACGCGGTCTGAGTCTTTGTTTTTACGTTTTTGGTGGTTTCAAATGTTGATGAAATAACTTCATAAATGGATGAAGTGGGAATAATGTGCGGCCAGCTCCACACGAGTTCTGCTGCTTTCTGCCCTTCGCCTCCTCGTGCACGCACACATTCGCACAAACAAACACGGTTCAGGTCAAGTCGAGAAGGAAACAATACAGAAAGAAAAACAGGAAGTGGAGTCAGTTTCCCATCGTTTGCCCCCGTCCCTCTTCCTCCGTTGTTCTCCCTCTGTATTTATTCTCTCCGTTGACTCGTATTGTTCTTCCTGCCGGGGTCAAAGCTCTTGACATATTCATGGTGCCTTTCAAACGAGCCAACGCACGCGGTCCCCACAGCCGCTCTCCACAAAACAATGATATCCATTTTTTTCTCCTCTTTTCTTTCTCCCATTTTTTTGTTGACTGCTGCTCGATGGTTTGTGGCAGCTGTGCTCG
>OMNV01011671.1:0-14029 GCA_900303265.1 Brotula barbata | reverse complement strand
GAGCGTTCATAGGCAAAGCAAGTTTATTCGGATGGCACGTTTCAATTTGAAGTGTGTAACGTAAACACACACACACACACACACACACACAGAAAAAGTAAAGACAATTTATGAGAAATATCAGCACATCAAAATGGTCCAGTGTGTCAGATTGGCAACCATAATCAGATTATTTGACTTTGACAGCAGGTGGAAAAAAGTGAAAGTGAGAAAGTTTTTTTTTTCATATCTTCAGCCTTGGCACGGCCCAGGCTTGATCTAAGCATGTGTGTTAGCCACCAGAACGTGCGTGTCCATGTACAAGCCTGTTTGTGTCCATCGTGTGTGTATGTGTGTGTGTTCCCATTTCTGTCTGGATGCCCGCCGTCATTAAAGATGTTGTTGGAGGGCAGCAAAGTCACATCACAGCTCTGCTAATTAACGCAACATAAACAACGCTTTCTTCCTTTTATTATCCTTGAAGTCACACCGTCTCTGTTTACGGAGAGCGAGGAGGATGAGATTTTCAACAACCCTGATGAATTCTCCTCGGGAACAGCATGAAAACAGAGGGACAATATAGGGAGAGCGGTGAGCAATGCAGACCAAAGTCACAATCCTTAAATTCTTGAGGCGAGAACGAGCAAAGATGGATGGAAGAGAGAAAAGACGAAGGAATGAAGTGAAGGGTTTGTGGCCTCCTGAAGTATTCATGAGGAGCGGAGGAGGCTGCAGACGTGGAGGACACACAGAATATTCCTCTCTTCTATTCTCAGGCTGTTCAAGAGATAATCCACTATGGCGACAATTGTGCTGGATTACAGTGAGAAAAATGCACAGCCCTGTGAAATCTCTGATTTTATTTATTCCTCCTTTTTTTTTAATAAAGAAGTGAATATTTGCAATAAATAAATAGATTTGATTTTTTTTCTGTCTTTTTTTATTTTATTATTTATGAGGCAATTAATTCAAAATGTTGCAAATTCAAACTGTATCCATGTAAAGCTGGGGAGATATGAGAATACCATTGATTTAAATGGATGGAACTGTGCTGTGTGGATGATCTCGACGGACTCAAAAAGAAAATCAACACTACAAAAAAAACAACCTCTGTCCACTTTTTTTTGTATCATTCTCCATAACTGGAAAGCGCAAAGAACATACGCAGCTATACGGAACGTTTGCTCAAGTTCACGTTCAGGTTTCACCTCGGTGAAGAACAGACGTGCGCTCACATATGAAAGCGGATCAATCACTCTGCAGTGAATGCTATTTAATTCAATAAAAAGTTCTTCCTTATGTACTTTACCTCCAATTGTTTCAACTTCCTCCACTCTCCGGTCATCTGCACACAATATCTCTTGAAGTTTCATATTCGTAACCGATTTAACTGCATACTTGAGTTATTACACATCCCCAGCCAGGCCTGTATTTATGTGACCTCTTGACCTCTCATGACCATGCTGATCTCATATCTGTCTCTGGCACACAAACAAACAAAAAAAAAAAACAACCTTAAAACAACAACAGACTTTTCTGCCTGCTGGAGACAATGTGTGTTCTTGGTGTTTGTGTTGTAATGCATTATGTATTTTGTGTGTACAGTGTGACTCCGTATGAATAATGTGGTAGTGAAGGTATAGAAGTTCCTGCTGGAACAAGTTGAGTGTCGTGGTGCCAAATAAAGACATGCAGAGACGAAGAGGGAGAGACATTTTGGACGCTTTTTAGTGCGAGGACATGCATTACACGGAACCATTCGTCGATAAACGCATCACATATTGATTTTTGATCATTTAACAAAGGTGACGATACCGGAGTGAAACGATGCCGGATCCCACACATTGATTGTACATAATTCCAGGAAGTCTTGTATTACAAACTTTTTTGTTTGTGAGAATGCAGTGCAGCCGCCCACAAAACTGAAGAATTACAACAACTCTAAATTTTATATCCCGGCTGAAGATTTGTGCAAAAATTTAGGAAATGTAAGTAAAAGAGTGGGAGGGTAAGCGAGCGAGCGAGAGAGAGAGAGAGAGAGAGAGAGAGGAGATGTACACACGCGCACACACACACACACACACACAGTGCGAGAGAGAGATGTAAATCCAAAATCCACATCATGACGCAAACTTAGACGCGATGAGCACAAACCACAAAGACACAAGTCCACACCCACACACAGACACACACACATTGTTGACACACGTTCGTATAATTGACTGGTAATGGGGGAACAAGGACAGGGTGTGAAGAATTAATATTCAGCCATTACAACGATTAAATAAAAGAGGATTTATTGGATGTCAGCAAACAGAGATGAGCGCCAGTATTCACCAAACCAAATATCCAGGTGATTGTAGGTGTGTGTGTCCGTGTGTGTGTGCGGTTAATGAGATATTGCAGTTCGTATCAGCGCCATCAACGGTGTTACCGGTGTATTGCTTCTGCTACTACAGCAACATTAAAATAGACATTTCCACAAGTTTAGCATTTAGTTTTCAATTAAAACTACTTTGGCAGGGCTCTGTCTGGCTCCACATTTCAAATAAAGTAACACAGCTTTCAATTTGGGATTAGAAGGGGAAAAACAGTTGGCCGTGGCTCTGATAAGCTTCATGAAGCTACTGGCAAGAGGCAATATTGATAAGAATGCCTATGAAACACGGCCAGTTAAATTATTCCTCATTCTTATTCATTTTTGATGAGTTTCCATGCCAAACACAGAAATACTTATAAAGAAATTGGCAAATTCTCCTGCTTCTCACTACAAAGACAAATCAAGTCAAGAACTCGTGTGTGTAGGTGATGCGTGGCTTTTGAAACCAATGTTAAAAATCCTTACCTCTTCTACAGTTTGGGAATCCTACACACACACTAATGATGCACATGCTTTAAAACGAAATGTAACGTTTTGCTATTGCAGTAAATTATTTCTATACGTTTATGTATATATTTATGTCTGTAGGTACGCCTGCATATTATGTATGTACATATAAAGTTATATATACAGTATATGTATATGTAGCACTTCCTTAGGACACTATGGAGTGATGCACAAGCACTTAGGTTCTTCTCAAGGAGGAGGAGAGGAAAAATATTAGAACACCTGCTTGGATTAATTAGAACAAATAGCTGGCATTTCTTTAACAATAACACAGTACAATCTTTTTTCTTTTAGAGCAATAAGCCCATCAATTCTCAAAAAATCAACTACCAAAATCATCCTTGTTCCCAAATATTTGAGTTAGGTTCAGTGTCCTTACTCAGTTCAGTTGTATTGTTTTTCCCTAATACTGTCCTTTTAGTTGGGAGACTCAGTTTTTTGTCTTTAACCTGTCAACCAGCTCAGGTTGATGGGAATATTTGCAAAATATTTCAAGGTTAAATTTAAACATCTACTACACGTGTAAAACTCTGGTACCAACATACCACACAGCAACATGACTTACATTTTTTTGCAAATTTCCATCTGACTGTATTAATGCACCGCAACAACAGAAGACAGCTAACATCAATAACTCTTATCAAATGAACTTATCACTTGCTGCAAAAGAATATATTGACTCAGATAAGTAGCTACACAGCAGGTCAAATACACAATAAACACTCACCAGAGAGCAGGATCAAATCCTCGTCAGAATTTCTGCTAGTTACTCTTTGTAACTGTTTTTGACAAATTTTGTTCAGAAGAGCACTTAAAATGACTCTTCATCGTCTATTTCTGCTCCACTTGCTTTGTTTACTTTCTGTTTGACTCCTTGCTGCTTTTCTACCGTATCGAGTTTTTCTTCTTCTAACTACCTGTTATAGCGCGGTTTTGTCTCTCGGCTGCGCCACCTCTGCCCCCTGTTGGACTAAAATTGCTATTGCAGATAAAAAAAATCTGGAAACAAATAAATCCTGATTATTGATTATTTTGGGTGGGTTACATATAGATGTTTATAAGATCAAATATATAATGAGTTTATATGTAAACATTACCTATATATATATACTGTATATACTGTATATATACATATGTATACAATGTAACATCTATATTCTGAGTCTGAGTCTGATCCTGATCCTGATCCTGATGCTGATGCTGATCCTGATCCTGATCCTGATCCTTATTAGTCTATCCACTCTGGATGTGTCCCACTGTGGTTGTTCTTCTTTCCTGGTTTCCATTCTATAATTGCACTATTTGACAAAAGCCTGGTGATAATAACCCTTTTTCTTTCAGCTTTATTACACACCCTGTGTTTGATGTTATTCATTATATAACACCAGTAAAATATATGGACTACTTTACCCACATTAATCCAATTACAAGTTAATAGCAGAGAAAGAATCTCCCACTCTGATGCTAATCACACTCAGGAACATACTTTTCATTATTCAATACTTTCTCCTCTCTCTCCTTTTCTCCGTCGCTCTTCTCCCCATACGAGGGACGCAATCACTGTAATGTGTTATAATCACAATTTGATAATGAGGAATTCAAGGAGGTAGTTTAGGGAACAATACGGGCTGGTGTGGTTGTCACTGACGGAGAATCATTCAACCCCTCTTGCTCCGACACCAAACCCCAATCCATCTATCTTTGTTTCTCTGTCTTCCACCTCCCTCTCCCCGTCTCACCCGTGCGCCTTCCTCTGTCTCCATCACAGCGCGGGCTCCATTGTGCTGATAGATTATAATGATCTTTAATTGGATCTAAATATAACGATCGGTGCTCGCTGCCATCAGTGCCTCTCTGTGAAGACCGACTATCATTAGGACGAGTAATAAGAAGAAGAAGAAAAGAGGCGAAGAGGCAACGAAAGTCCGGGGGAGGCTGCTGAATGGATGGAGGCTAATGGATGACAGAGGAGAGGGAAAGCAAAAATCCAAGATGGAAAACATCACTGCAAAGATTTGGGCAATTTACAAAGTGTGCAATTTACACCAATTTAAAGATTGTGTTGGCATTCAACAGATCTATCATTTGGCACATCAACAGTCTATTAAGGAGGTGTCTTCTCCTTCTCTCATTCTAACTTCTTATTTCCCATCAAACGGCACACTGATTTAGAAATTCAAGTCTCGCTGGGATTTCTCACTCATATTTTCCAGACCATTATGTAACTGTGCTGTTGCTGATTTATTATTTTGTCCTTTCACTCAGCGTTAGAGATGCATCTTCACGTTTTTTTCCAGTATTTTCAAGGTGGTAATTTTGCCACCCCTGGATGAGAAATGGTTGCCGCCGATGGAAAAATAGCGGAAAAAAAATAGCTTGACCCGCTCTGTGGTAGGCGTCAGATCAGATACAAAATACAGATGCCGCAGCCAAGACGCAATCATCTATCATCGTTTGTTCATATCTATGTCACAGACACATTTCTTGCTGATGGAATTCATATCACGCTGATTGGGGAATTGACAGTTTCATATTTATTTTAATTGAATTAAAAAAAAAGGTTTTGTGAAGCAATATGCAAATAGGTCTAACTTTATGTAGGCAAGGCATTGGGAGGAAGCACAGATGGAGGGCACCTTCATGAGTAAAATGTAACTGTTTCCCAGTTTTTCCCTTTTCCTTTCACAATGCTGTGACATTAAAGCGCAGGAGAGCATGAAAATACTGTGAAATGAGACTGGTGAGCATTGGTTAAATACTTTACTCCTTATCACGAATCTATTACTCATTGGAGCCCAGAGTACTAGGATTAGGAAATATCTGCTTTTCTCCTCCCTTAAGGACAGCCCTACAGCTAGGCTGCTCTTTCAATTCACATTGTACAATATAAACAATGCCCTAACGCATGGATTCCACAAATCAATATTAATCACGATCATTTTGGCCTTTTTTTTCTCTTTGACTCCCTCCAGTATGCGTAAATGTGCATCATGTGAGCTGTTTCTCAGTATCAGGATGTTTTTTGTGCTGACAGACTGTGTTAAGATGAAACTTGAGTTAAAAATCAGAATCAGAAACACTTTATTGATCCCCAAGGAGAAAATGGGTACCACTGCAGCTGCTCCTACTCAGGTAAGGAAACATAGAGGATATCCAAAGTTAGCCAAGAAAGATAAAAGATAGATAAAAAAACTAAATAGTCAATTCTTCAGTGATGTAGGTTATATACATTATACCCCAATACATATCGATAGAACAGAGTAAGAAATATGTAAGATATGTACAAATAATAGACATACACATACCAATACAAACACAAAATATTACAAAATAGAAATAATATATACAAGATATTATTATTATTTATAATAATAATAATAATAATAAAAGTGTTCTTAATTGATTCTTTATAGTGGACGTACCAAGGAACACACAACAAGTAACATCATTAAAATAAAAATCTCTTGTTACTGCCGTGGTGGAGTCATAACAGAATTCTATCTTTTATTTGTGTGCATTACCTGTGTAACCTGTGTGTGTGTGTGTGTCTGTGTGTCTGAGTATCGCCCAATTGATTTGTTTCCATTGTAGTATGACTTTTTAATTACTTTCCTTAGCTTCGCTAATAAACTATATTTCTATAACAGCCTCCTCCTAATGAGTTTTTCTCAGTCGTGCCCGATAAGTGTGTTAAATGAGAGGCGGTAGGGTGCAGTGTTTGAAAACAATGTTTGATAAGACCTGGGGTTTCAGATGATCACTCCTCTGTCTCTCCTTTTCTTACCTCCTCCCTCTATCCTCTTCATCTCCTGCCCTCCTCTGCCTCTAACGGCTTCCTCCCCACACCATGTAGCTTTGGGTAATTTTCCAGCAGCGGGATATGTCTCTCAAGCACAAACAGACAGAGACTTGAATACACACGCACACACACACACACACACACGCACACACACATACACATTTCCTTCAATTTAGACAGTGTTCTCAGCTCAGCTTTCCAAAACACTTAAGAAAGTTTTGTGCATGAAGTTTTTCAGCCAAGAAGAGCAGGAGGAGCTTCGTATAAGTTTGAAATGCAAACACACACATACATATATACAGTATATATACGTACTGTATGTATGTGATGCCTGAAGCCCTCCCATCCTCTCATGCCACGTACATTGATCTTATACTTTGTTGCAGTAAAGTCAGAATGAAGGGAGTTTCTGAAAGAGAGCGCACAGTTGTTCATTTCCGTTTCTATTTCCTCGGCGTCGAGCTGTCCCTGATGAGGTTATGACTTCATTAAGCCAGAACTAAGATCATAAGATAGACACACAAATTCTGTTTTAATTGCACACAAATACGCACACGTTATGATAAGGCTGTGGGGGATTTGTGCTGGTGTTACATGATTTTAGTGTGTATATTTGGTATATTTTGATGTGTGAGTTTATGTCTGTATGTTGCACAGGAAACATACGATGTGTGTAGAATATCAAAAACCTCACACATCATGAGGTATATCAGCTGATCTTTGATGTTCAGATGTCCCTGACTGTAATAGTACAGGTGTGAGGTGTTCAAGAAAAGACCACGTTAGTCACTCGGATCACCTTCTTCAACCACTGTATCGTAAAACACCAATAAAAAAGCAAAAGTGGACATGAGTAGAATTTCAGGAGTGTGTTTTATCATTTTATATTGTGTTTTTACCCGCTCTGTCCAGTTTCCAGTATAGATAGTCATAATCAAACCATCCAGGGCACTTATTTTAAATATAAACACAAAAGTATACAATATACAATATACAATCTCATTGAATACTCATTAATTTTTGCTTTTAAGGTAAATCATAAATAACATGTAAAATAATGAATCTATGACAAGTTCTTTGAAAAGCTCCAAAACTAATATTAGGATCTTCATTCTTATTTTGTGACAAGTCATCACGTTACGATAACATAATTTTAACTAATATAATACTTGGTGATACGTGATGTCATTCATTTGTGTTTTAGATTTCTTCAGATTTTCTTCAAAACCATACACATATATGTTGGAAAAGATAAACATTTTACAAACCACTTAATGCACAATTTGTTATTGTGTTTATTATTATGTTGTGTAGTTTGTTATTAGGCTATAATGGGCACAAATGACCTTTTAAATTTCAAAATAAGATAAGATAATCCTTTTTGGTTTCGTTAAAACGCAAAAACAGGAAGAAAAAAAAAGCAGGACATAATAAACAAGTGACCGTTAAAAAACTGCAGGTACAGTAGTAACAGACTGAATGACTTTGAGTTTACACTTACATACACTGTATCACCTTTGAGTAAATCCAAAACTCTCTGTAAGAAGTTCCTTTTGGATTTACACCTGGATTTCCTTCGGCACGTAAACAGCCTTCAACACTCCTGCTTTATATTCAGAGATATTGCCAGAACTGTTGCCAACAAACACAGTTGAACAAATTATGGAGCTTTCATCTCCACCTGCTCCACTTCTTTATTTACATGTCTTAATAGTTCAGCAGCTGCACATCTGCAATTGATCCAGAATGCAGCGAGGCTCCTAGCCAGCACTAAACAGAGAGAACATTTGTTGTGTAGTGCTGGCAGCATTACTGCAGGTTTGTTTCACAATCGAATTGAAGATCCTTTTATATTACTTTTAAAGCCCTTCATGGATTGGCGTCCTTGTGTATTTCAGAGTCCTGTGGCGTATTCTCTGTGCACAGCTCAGTAAATACTAGATCAGATGAGATGTTCAGGATCGTCTGATCGCGTCAGCTCCAAGAGCATTGATTACATTCTTTGAACCCAACTGTGGCTGTTGATTAGCCCAGCTGGATTATATTTTGAAGGATAACAGCACATCCTCATGTTCAGTGACAAAGGTCCAAGGGACAAGTCTGTGATTGGCTGAAACCACAGAAACAGGAAGAGGACCAAAAGCCTCTTATTGAAGCGCACTGTGTGAGGAATTCAAATAAGATTATTAAATCAAAGCCAAGAGCGCTAAAGTAACCAAAATATAGAAAGCTGACAAAATGGTGCAGACAAATGTGTTAACATTTTATTACATTTGATTTAATAATAGGATACATTTAATACTTACATTATTTTTAGTTACAGAGCTGACTATATATTTTGATACAAAATACACCTGCTTTAAATGCACCAAAACAGAATACAGTAATTTGAAAATAACGCAACCGTGAAATCAAAATTAAAAAACATCTACAAAACAAACAAAACGTCTACTTAAAAACTAAATTTTCAGTTTTTAATTAGATGTTTTGTGTGTTTCTATCACTATCACAGTAATTTAGTTGTGTGCGAACGCACCATTAGCTGTTGGCTAGCTAGCTATCTAGTGTTGCCCTCCAATATCATATTAAAACCTTTGAATTTAAATGATTGTTCATTGACATTTCTTGCACACTGTTGCCGAAAACAAAACCAGTCAAATCATTCCTATCATCTTCTTGATTGCCTCTCTGACATTAACCCTTGTTGGTTGACTTTGCTGGCCTCAACTTAGCAATGCTATGCTAGGAACAGTTAGCGAGGAGGGTTTCTTTTAACAAACAAAAGATGTTAGCATGACTGAATGAAAGGATTTGAAGTGTGACAGCAGAATGGTTTGCAAGCTTGCATCGGCATTAGTAAGATATATGATGGACAGTATATATAAATAGTAATTTCTATTACTAAGACATTTAGCGGTATTAATATTTCTGTGAGAAGATTTCATATATCAATAACGTGCCTTGTATTTATATGAGGAGGTAGCATGTTGTACATAGGAACAGGTAATAGTGATGCAGATTTAGTGTAAAATGTAAATATGTCTCTGATTCAAAAGCCCTTTTGCTATATTTTTTATTTGAGGACACTATCTTTAAGCTCATACCTTGAAAGAGAACATCTGCATACACCTCAAGGGAAGTGCACCATATGTTTGATTTGCATAAGCTACTGTATGTACCTGTACTGTTCAGGCGTCGTACTTTGTGATGAACTGTTAAGGGGTTTCCTACGTGTTTACTACAAACACAGGATCAGATTCAATCTTTAAGAAGACTTTAATGGAAGCTCTTCATAATATTCAAAGCATTGGAAACCCTTCTCACCCTTTTCATCTTAACTGAGATGCGTTGCTGTAGAATGCAGGGTTTGCAAGTTGAACTGCCTCAAGCAACATGTCAGTTTTTTGTATTTTTTCCTTTTAATAACCATAGAATCTAGGGTTTTCACCCACACCAAATCCAAGAAAGCACATCACCCCACGCCTCACTGGCCGGCATAGCCTTCCACGCCCTTGCCCCCCAGTACCTGACCGCTCTCCTGCATCCGTGCACCCTGTCCTGGAAGCTGCGGTCCTGGGAACAGTGTCCATCCCGACCATGACTGCTTTTTGATTATTTTCAGTTCTCTATTATGTAGTCTTTTCCCTCTTACTCTCTTATGTACAGTTTAAAGAATTAAAATAATAATATATATATTTCCCTGCTTTTATGTGCTGTCATTACTATTGCATTCTGTGCATACAAACCACCAAAAGAAGTCTTCATTATTAGCAGCAATTATCTTGTTGAGAGAATGAGAACAGTAGCAGCAAACTGGTGCTGATAGAAGTGTGTGTGTGTGTGTGTGTGTGTGTGTGTGTGTGTATGTGTGTGAGCGTGTGTGTTCCACGGCGCAGGGGGAGCACACAGCACACCATGACTAACGCCAACTGATCCAAGGTCTGCTTTTAAGCCTACGCTCCACTGCCCTGAAAAAGGAGCCATTCTTCAATGATGTGAATGGTGATCTGCACAGTCATAGCACAACAGACACACACACACACACACACACACACACTTGATTGCATTCTTGTTTTGAGGACATTTATTCAATTTAAGTATCCTAGCCCATAAAGACAAATTACTTTGCACCATATGCAAAGTATTATTAAGCCATTTATCAGGATGCTTAAAAGGGAGAAACCAGTCAAACACACACACACTCACACACACATGCACACCTACACACACAGGATCTTTGACAGTTAAATACTAATTGATTCACTGATAGTGAGAATATATGAGGTAACCACGTCTTTGCTTTGACCTATGATAATATCGAGAAAAAAAAGCATCTTCTTAAACCCATGTCTACTGTACCATTGTTACCATGGTAACAGTTTTAGGATGGCCCTGTGTACCTGTCTCTTGCTTTGTCACATTTACCTCCTGCACAGTTCATAATCTCAATTCCCTGCTTTCCACTTTCACTGTTACTCAGCATTTTGGCAGTAATAACATAAATGTGTGTGCGTGTGTGTGTGGGTGTGTGTGTGGGCGTGTGTGTTTGTTCCAGTTTGAGTGGGGAACTTCCCCTTATTTATGCACTTCAGTGTCAGTAAAATTGAAATCTAGCATCAGCATTCTGACAGAGAGCTGCACTTGCGCACACATGTAAACACACACACGCGCACACACACACACACACACACAGAGACAGAGAGAAAGAGAAACTTCTTCTTGAGGTGATGTAGTGTCTTGTAGTTTCCATGGTAACTTCTTGGGAATGAATCAAGGAGGAAGACCAACATAACAAAAGGGAACACTGCCCCCCCATGACTAGTGAGAAGTACAAAAGTAAACAAGGAAGGAAACAGGAAGTAAGAATAAACAAAAGGCAGGGACCAAAACATTATGACATGCCAGAATGAGTTTCCAAGAGGCTCATAGCTCCATAATGAGCACATAAGACCCTACAAAGTGTCCATCCATCCACCCAAATTCCACTACTTATCCACTTTGAGTGTGTGGAGGCAGACTAAACAAAGTAATCCCCAAGTCTTCCTTCCTCACTTTGTCCTCCGGCTCTTCCTGTGGGATCCGTCGGCATTTTCAAGCCAGGGCTGATGTGTGTTGTAGATCTGTCCCCTGATGCTACCAGAAAAGCATTCAGGCAGGCAATAAATTAGCTGCATTTAATAGCTGATGATTTGACATGATGCTGGATTCGTCTGTTCTTAGAAGGCAGGAAACATCTGGATCTGAGGTTTAAACGTCGTTGCATCAGCTCCATTCCTTAGAGAGAAACCTGTACACATCTCTGCCTTTATAAGCAGAGACTTCTAAATTCTCACTGTGGGCGATGTTGAGTTTGGTTTGTGGAGCAGTCCTTAAATTATTCATCTGTGTGTTTGTTGTTTTACATTTTGATGTAAAACACAATAGATTTAAATCACGTACACAATAAACCACGTACTGCGTGGTACAATTTAATAGTATTCTGTTTTCACATGTTCACAGATCCTGTGTACTGCCTGACCTAAAAGTGACTAATCAAACTTTTGAAACTGTGTATGAAAGCACATGAAAGACTGCAGATGTCGAACACAAACAATCTGGAGCAAAAAAACAGAAAAAAAAATAGAGGCAGCCTACTGTTTTCTCATTCTGCCGATCCTCCAAAAAAAAAAAAAGAAAAAAAAGGTCACGACAGCACTAAGCCCCATATTGAAAAGAAACACAACAAGACACCATAAAACAGGAGAAAAAGTGCAGCTTTTATTGCTTACTGCAAATAAAATCGGTCATGTTTGGGAGTAACACCTCAAACGGAGCATTTTATCAACTAAATCAATCTGATTTAGAGAAGTGTGAAAACAGGATGATGTGTTATGTTGTTGGCGAGATAACATATGGTGTGTTTAACTCCACTCAACCCAATATGTGACATGAGAAAATGTGCTGCTAGTCTCCATCTTCCGACGCTCAACTACATGTGATTATAAAATGACATTGAGGGGTGGAGAGGTGTTCGGAGCGCTTGTTATTCGAACCATTTGTTATCGTGCGCACGGGTTTTGTGTATGCGTGCACTTTTGTTGGCGTTAGCGAGAACGTGTTGGAATGTGCTGTCCTCCTTTTCCTGCCACACAAGCACATACAAATGCACACGCATGCACTGTCTTGGTCGCAGATTTGTGTGATGTTGCAAAAGCTCCTAATTGAAGTGGACACGAGAAAAGCAAAAGCTGTCCTGGCTAATTGAGACAAATGAAGCTAGCTGTGATCAAGGGATAAGCAGCCTGTTCCAATGTCACTCAAACAAAGTGAGGGGAGGGCACAGCCAGAGAGCGGAGAGGCAACATATTACATGTGACCCACACACTTTCACTGTGCATACACACACACTGGACTTTGACGTTTGTGCTACGTCCTCAATAAGATGGATTCATCTGAAAATATTTTTTTTCTCTGTTTTGCCCGTCCGTCTTTTCGTAAACGCTCTTTGAGGCCGGCAGTTATCGTTACATCCAGCACACGCAGCAGCTGTATCTGTCTGTACAGATGTTGGAGCACCTGTTTTACACGCTCATTTGCTGATGATGAAAGGTGATCGGCAATATAATAACGTATAATCTTCAGTCCTAATAAACAATAATAAATTGAAGACAACCAAGGAGAAACAATAGAGGCACCGGGGTCTGATTCATAAAGACTAAATGGGAGTTAGTCTGAGAGGGCTTGTAGGGTGGTCAGTCTGATCGATTTTTTTTTAATTTATGACAAACATTTCCTATCGGGTGGTGAAATACAACATTATTTAATTTCTGTTGTCCTTTGGGAGGCATGGCTTAGGTGATAGGGTGGTCGCCTAGGGTTGCTGGTTCGATCCCCGCCTGTCTATGTCAGTGGTCCCTGAGCAAGACCCTAACCCTGAATTGCTCCCGACAAGCAACAGGGCCTTGCATGGTTACCTCGGCTGTCGGTGTGTGAATGTGTGAATAAATGGGTGAATGTGAGGCAAACATTGTACAGTGCTTTGGATAAAAGCGCTATAGAAATGCAGTCCATTTACCATAGAAATCAAGTGCAGTCCATGCAGTCCATTTACTTTAAGCCACGGGCAGCCGGCCACGAGAGGTCTACAGAGACGAGACCAAAGCTCCACCTCCGGACACCTAGCCAAACCCTTCAACGTGTCTGTCTGAGTGTGACGGGTTTTGTCAAAAAGAGAGCTTCAGATGCAAACAAACCGTCGGAAAAAAACACACTCTGCCCGAAATGTCATCAAACTGAGGCTTCACCCAGAGACCCAAAAACTGATAAACCTTTCACTGCACTGTTATCAATAAGAAGTAATCAAGATGGGTGAAGAGTGGCTGAGC